>JARHVA010009447.1:270000-314858 GCA_037957365.1 Torreya grandis | reverse complement strand
TCTCTCTCTCTCTCTCTACACACACACACACACACACACACACAATTCTTAATATAAGCATTCATTTTTGGCCTTATAATATATCCTCCACTTGGGCCTGGTGAAAACCTACCCATTTATATTCCTTTGATTAATTAAATGCAATTGGTTTTACCTCTTCCTATGACTCTAATTAGTGTCTATGAATGAATAGTTTAACTTCCCAAGTGAGTTGACTTGTCTTACTTGAAATGTTGTCCTTTCTAACACCAAAATGTAGTTTGAAACCTTAATTTGCACATCATGTGAAGTGTATAAGTATGTCACATGGGTTGAGTAAGATTGTATATACTTTAGTTTCATTGAATAAATATTGGTTAGTCCTCCTAGCCTAAACAACCATAAAAATTTGAAACACTCATGTGAGAGATTTAGATTAGGAGCAATGTATGTAGTGTTAGTTTTTTGGTTTCTAAGTGCACATGCAGTTGGTTTGTAGATAAAAACTATTTTGTATATCAACCCCTTAAATTTTCATGTCATACTTCTCCCTTTTCATTGCATATTAATAGCATAGTAGATCCTAATTGATACATCAAGGGGAGTTATCCCTATAGCCCATAGATTTGATCCATCTAAAGGTCACCCACAACCTAAGATCGATATGATTACATAGATCAAGTTTAGAGGGCTTGAATCACCCTCTTAAGGGTGCAAATTTGAGCTATAACATATTTGGCATGCCCTATGGGACTAGATTGAAATCATTGAAGAATTTTTTGTGTTGTTCTTCAGTCCACAAACCTTTGGAGGGTAATTCAATAAACATCGATAGTGACTCCAAATACATTCAACAGGTTATATTAGTTTGGGTACCATTCTAATCAAGTGATATTATATTTTTGACTTTCTCATGAAGTTTCATGGTTTGGTTTAATGTTGATTTTTGTTTCACATAAGTTTAGGATCTATATCAGACTCATGTTGATCTTTTTTCATCATTATATTGACTCCTATTAGTAGTATGTCAAACCTTATCAAAATTAATACCATATTTCTTTGCCTCAATAGTCATATAAGATAGTATGCCTCTTTATAAGCCATATAATTCATCTAAACATGCCTCTCAAGACCATGTTATCCCTAGTCAACCTAGTCACATTTCAAATCAATGAACCTTAAGTTTTGATAAAAGCCTCTTTGGATATGGAACACATATAGTAGGTCTTAACACAAAAAGGGAGTATGGTCAAGATGTCTCTAGTCATCTAATTCATAATGTGAGGGAATATTTTAATTTGATAATGAGAGGTGTGGGAACCTATTTAGAGAGCATATTGGTAATGACTCTTAAGCGTTATGATGGGCATAAGTGGCCTAATTCAAGGTATAGAGGATAAATGAAGAGTTTATAAAGGACAATAGGTAAAATACTATTAACCTTATGTGCCTTCACCTCTACCACCTCATCCCTCATATGTTCCTTCCATCATCCCTCAAAAGACCATTTCAAGTGATATTCAAATTCTCTTAATTCCTTCACACACCCCTCAATCTTTACCTTCCTAGAAATCAATCCAAGAGAACATTAAAAAGAATACAGAGGTTGTTGTCGAGAAGACTATTGCTAAGAAACAAGATAAATTATAATTAAAAATATTGATTTCTACTTGGAAGAAAAGTAATGATGTTATTTTGGCATTAAAATTATAATCGTCTTCCTTAATAACCTCTTAAGAATTCATTTAAGATTCCAAGATGGAATCAAGTGTTGGAACCATGGTAGAGATAAAGTGTAACAAGCATAATTTGGGGAGAGTTTATACTAAGGAAATTTTTTAACCAATTCAATCCACCCCCCCCCCCCCCCCCACCCCCCCCCCCCCACCCCCCCCCGCCCCCCCCACAATACTCCTCAAGAGCCTAAATCTTTCCCATCTTGTAATTCCATTGAATAATTAATATAAAGTACAAAATAGGTTCTTTTTTAGAAGATTATAAAACAAAGAAGTTTCCATCTTGTAAATCCATTGGAGATAGTGTTAAAAAAATGAGGGTCCTTGTGGAGAATATTGAAATGCAAAACATTCCATAGATATATGGATGCATTAATTAATGGATAGAAGAGGAGGAAGAACACAATGAGAATGGGAACTCAAAACAAGTGTGTTAGGATGAACAAGATTTTCTTGAGTAAAACATCCAAGTTGCAGCTATAGATCATTTCCAATAATGCTATGAGGATGAAAATTTAAGTGTGTGTTATGAAGATCTCAATATTGGAACACCATTTGTTGATGAAAGATGCCTATAAACCTTTTACATTCAAGAGGAAGGTAATTTTGATGAGGTATAAGTTGATCAAATGATTATATATTTTAACGAATAAGGTATTTCTCAATATGAACAAGTTGATCATGTTGTTACAACATATGAGGAAGATCCTAATAATCTATTCAATTTGTAAAAACTACTTTGAGTCTCATAAACATGATCAAGGAGATATAAATTCTAAATCCTTCTCACATTGTCTTATACCTACTTCTACATTAGCTCCTATGAAGCTTGAATAAAATCCAATTGAATTAGAACCATGTGAAGATTAATTGAAAGATTTGTTTGAGATCATAAAATCAGGTTACTTTCTTCTATATACATGTCATGATTTAGTTTAAATTGAGGAAAGTAGTTTCACCAAGAAAGAGGAAGGAAATTATACAAGCTTTTCATTCAAAAAGGTTGTTCTATTTGAAGATGACTTGTTTGAGGTCCTTAAACAAGGTTATCAACTTATCATTCCAATTGCAAGTGTCTCTTCAATATTGAAAAATGAAACTGAGCCTCATTAGACTCAATCTTTGATGAAGAAAGATACACTTATCCTTGAAGCCAACACTGCAAACATCCTAAGAGATTCATCCAAGATTGTTTAGCTTGATCAAGAGCAGCCTATGAATGAGTCGAAAGTGATATTATTTGTGAAAATAAAATAGGTATAGAGTGAATATGTATTTGTTTTCAACTCACATCGTCAGCTTATGTACCTAGGAATGAAACAAGAAGGTCTAGTTGTTATTCCAAGAGGCTATGAACATGATAGCATATTTAAATGTAAGAATAAGCCTACACTCTATGAACAATACCTAGTTAGTCCCAATTCAACATGTAACAACATTATTCCATGGTCTCATGATGACATAAATAACTTCTCAATTGAATTGGAGGCAAAATAAATATTGAGGTCAGTTGTGCATAGTGTTTGATTTTAATTTGTGTTCCTTAAGTGCTTGTGAGCATAATTGTGTTTGTGTGTTTTTCTATGTGTGTGGTTTGTTTCAAAGTTAATCAGTTTTATTATATTTTTAAAAGTCATTTAATGTCTGATTTTGAGTGTTAGATGGCTCCATTAACCAATAGAAGGACTAGGCAACTAGTGTATATGCTTATCAAACAATCATCCTTAGGAGAACACTAAAGATATTAGCCAAATTTTTGGTATCATAAACCAGGTTTATAAAACATTTGCTTGTCATACCTCATGACCATACTCTTAAACCATCCCATTATTTATGAGGTATTTAAATGGTCTTCTTAAGGTCTTATTTATCATAGTTTAAGGTTTTTCTAGAAATATTAAGGTAATGTATTATTTTGTCTTGTTTTAGGTCCAATGATAAAGTGAGCATAGAATGGTTGGTGAAATGGTGTCATAGGTTCAAATATATCCATCAAATAATACTTATCATTTATCATCTTACATAATAATTCCATATATATTTTGAGAGATTAATGTTTATTTGATATGTTTAAGGTAATAGAAACTCAAAGGACAAGGGGCATATAGCTTAATCCAACGTAATTAAATCCAACCAAGATTAAATAAATATTAAATAAATTTTTTAAAATTTTATAAATGAGTTATCTAAATTTAAAATATGTGAGGTATGTGATATTGTGCTTGTTTTGTAGGTGCAACACCCAAATGAGAGAGAACCATTCATTTACAAGCACTTGTAAAAACTTAGAGGATCCACTTTCAAGGGGAAATGTCTTAAAAGTGTCTCTTCACCTTCTATAGTATATATACATGAATATATAACTTGTAAAAGTCTTTATAAGTTAGATTTTGTTTCAATAACTCCGTTGTTCCCTTGGTAAACACATAAGGGCAACATTCACATCCTTGATATGGATAAGAGAGAGAAACTAGGTTTTGAGATAATGAAAAAAGGAAGGGACCCTAAATATATTAATATTCCATGTGTTAGTCAATAGTTCAAGGAGATAAGATTTATTATTTATTTTTAAGAAGTTAAGGTTGTCTTAAACCTCACATAAACCCCATATGCTTGACTTTGTAAAAATTCCATGTAATTTGGGACTTGTTGGAGCATGAGGAGAACTATTGAATGTATATAATTTACACATATATCCATCAAGTTAACATGTGTGAAAAATTAATCATTCATAAGTATAAGGATTCAAGAAGATTGGCCCTCAAGAAGTAGACCTACAAGTGGGGTGAGAAGTGAGAAAGGAAATTTCAAGGATGGAAGGTGTTAATGGTTTGTGAAATAAAAAATTTTAATGTTTTCAAATTATAATAGGTTACACTATTTTTAGTATTAAATTGATCCATTAGTTAACTCAAGTTGACAACTATATAATCAAAACTCTTCAAGAGATTGGTACCTAAAGGCCTACCAAGTTTAGGTAATGAAGTATCTTCACTAAAACAAAATATGATGTGCATGATAAGGGATGTAAAGTACAATGAGATGTTTTTATAACACACTATTATTCCTAATCCGTCTTTAAAGTTAAAAAAATGATATAATCTTGACTAAGCATGTTTGTGTCTGCCATGACTATGGCTAAGCACATAAGAGGGTGTACACAGTGTGAAAAGAATATATAAATAATAATGGTGAGAAAATATTATGGTTTCATAATATTATTATAATAGACACACCAGGATCTCCCCCTAAAACTAATACTTTGAAGTCTATCCTAGAAAGGATATTTATTTTTTATATTATATCATAAATTTGTGTTGAATTTAGGAATCCCATGAGGGGTTCATAATTTTTGTACTAGTCATATTTGTGAAATAATAAGAGAGATTAGATTATAATAATCTTATTTTTAAAAAAAATATCATAAAGGTTATCCTGTACATTTTAAATCACAAAACTTCATTGAACTAAAAATATGGCAAGATTTCAATAGGTTATTGAAATAAATTAGAATGCCAACAATATTGTTAGATGTAGGGATATTTCAGTTTTTCCATCTTATTTTATGGCCCCAAACACTTTTAATTTCATCTTATTATTATATACTAGGGGTCCCCAAAATCATGAAAATCAATATTCTTAAATGTTGGACATGGGATGATGTTAGAGAGGATGGAAAATAGAATAGGCATCCAAAATGAAAAAGAATAAATAAAAAGTTTCGTAAAGCATTTACAGATAATTTCTCAACCCTATCTAAGGAAATATTAGATATGAGACCCATAAATCCAATGCTTTGTAATAATAATATAGGAAGGATCACGTACATTATCTTGATACTTTATTTAGAGAAATATACTTCAATGAATGTTTTTTCCTAATAGATTCTTGATATAATTTTTTTCCTAGAGTTACATTCAATCTAAATAAAATTATGATTATATATCAACATTGTGATTTTTACATGTAAAAGTCCTCCCATTTTATTGATAGAATTTTTTATACTAAGAGAGACCATTCCATATAATTATTTTCATAATATTAGATAATCTAGATTTAAAACTCTTTGGCTATTAAGAGATTGACATTGTGTTCACTAAAATTTATAGGAGGATAGTATGCATTAATTATATTTTTAATTCCCACGAGAGCTTATTTTTACCAGAAGCCACTTTGTTTTATAATTTTATGACCATATTATCACAAAAATACTTATTGAATAGTCTTTAAAAAGGGGGTTCCCCAGATATTTATTGAGAACATAACCTAATGAAAATGTTATAATTTAATTAATCTCAATTTTTTATACGATGTGAATTTTGAGGAATAAAATATTAAATTTTAATAGGTTAACCTCCTAGATTGAATTGTGACAATAAATAAAATTATTTGAAAAATTGCAAGGGGAATCCATTAAGGCCTTGGTCTTTATCATTGTCCATGATTGAAAGTGAGGACTAGGTTTATTCCTATTTTAATTACCTCAAGAACTAAATATTATGATCATCATCAATAATCTTAGTGATAATAATAAAAAAAATAATATTTATATAAATACAAATTGTCATGCGGGAATCCTTCATGAATATTTCAAGCAATAAACTACCTCCTTTTTAATCACATCTAGATCATAATTATAATGGAAATTTTTTTATTTGAGTTTAAATATTTGTTTAAATATTACATGTAGCTAGAGTATATTGGTGAAATAATTTATTACTATGGTCTTCTTCCTTAATCAAACACCATATATAATTATGTTTCCAAATGATATCCTCTTTAACTAGAATTGGGTTTAACTTTGAAATTGGCTCTTTTTCGATGAGAAGTGACTTTATTACATGACAATCCCACAACACTTGGTCTTCAAAGATCTCGATATCATATTCAATGTTTCTTTTCCTTGAATACATTTTCAAAGACTTCCTTATTCCATTATAGAGGTGATGTCTAACATTTTTCAGATTATGAGATAGAATGAACATTTTAGTGTTTCCTTACAGAATGGTTGCTTCCACCAATATTTCATAAGTTCCATCATATTTTTATTCTTAAGCCAAATTATTTTAAATCTAAAGGGAATTTTAGTTCTATAAATATTTCTTTCTATTGTGAAAAAATAGGACAATAGGCCGACCATAACTCTTTTATAATATGTGAGGAAAGGATATAGTTTTGATTTAACCAATGATTATAGATAATATATTTGTTAATTTGTTCAAAAAATTTATGAAAAAATATCTCTTTTTAATCCAAGTTAGAGATTAAAATTTAAGATCATTGTCCCAAAGAAAATTTTTGCTAAAAATTTTGATGAAATCTAATTAAAATTGATGGTTTCTCTAAATTCCTCCTATGTTCACATGATTTATAAATATGCAGTTAAAATCATTATCTAAAATAAATGATTAATTATGAAAATAATTAAAAAATATTTGGTTTTCCTTCCAAAAAATATTTTTTCATAAAATATTGAGGGAACATACACATTAAAGGTCAAAAAGACATATTCTTCTTAAGGACCAAGATTTTAAGGTAGATCTAGTTTTTCCTAGTGTTCACAATTGAAAAAATAACTACATATTTTTTGAAGAGGACACAAAGGTCACTTGACTGTCCTTAAGCTCTAATTGCAGAGATATTAGATAGTTTTCAACACTTTTTTTGATAATTGGCTTTCCAAAGCTTAGTTTACTATATAAAATCCAAATATGACACATGGATATGAAGTTCTCACTTGAGAGACATAATTTTGTTAAAGGATCTCATCCTACTAATGTTCTATTATAAGATATTCATTGATCTTTAGAATGGCCCGTCACCCTTTATTATTTTAGTATTTTCTCTCCTTTTATATTAAAGATTTTTATGCTATAAAAATTCTATGTTGTAAAATATGTATATATTGTGTAGAGCAGGGATCCAACGTGAGTTAGATCATGCATTAGTCAAGTACGTCTAAAATAAGAATAAAGATATTAACTAACTAAGCCAACTCCCTCATGGGGTTTTTAAAATAAAATATAAGAGCTATTTAAAGAATCAATACAAACATAAAACTTTCCCAAGAGCGTCCTTACTCCAAGAGTGGCTCAAAAATATGATTTTACCTTGATTTGCTACTCCAAATCTTTGTCAATGATGAGTGGATTGAACCTCCATCATATCTCAATGAATCAACGAATTAGGCTCATAAAATTGATCAATCAATATATAAATATCCAAATTAATATTTGTAATAAAAGGTCATTAGTGAGGCATGAGAGGGCTTAAACCAAATATTTGTTCCATTTATGGCTTGTAGATGCCACCATGTTGATGATGTCACCTGATAATGAAGATATTAGAAATAAATTTATAATTAATAGATATTTAATAAATTACATGGATTTTCCACTTAAGCTCATCATTTAATTTAATTCTTTTAAGTGGGGTTAATTAATTCTTAATAATTCTTTGTAAATTGGTTGCTTGATTAATCAAACTTGTCAAAATATCAAGTTACTAAGTCATAAAGTCACTAGAGCATAATTAGAAGAAGGTGTAAATTGTGTATGGAGTAATACCCCATTTAGAGTACTGTGGATGTGAAATAACACATCCACTTAATGTGTGCTTCCAAATTAGAAGAACTTAGTGGTCTAGAGTGTTATTTTGCATGGTTAATGATTAGTGATTTGGAAAAGCTAATAATCACAAAAAATGCATCACCACATTCAGGGGTACATTATCCTAAATTGGAACTTATATATGAAAATATTGAACCATTTAGTGAATTTTAATTATTTTGGCCCAAATTATGCATTGTCATAGAATTTTGAATAAGATTGACAATTTCAACATAATGGTGATAGGAATTGGATGTCTACATTTTTATCCTATTTTAGAAGATGTGGTGAGACATTTGGGTGAATCAACATCTTTTCAAAGAAACATAGAGTTGTCAAAAATTAGTTAGAAGGTAATGATGCATGATGCCCCCCTTGAGAGGACATGTGAGAATGAAAGAAAGTAATGGACTGTCAAAAAAGAGAACAAGAGAAAACCTATCCCATGGATTAGATTTTATCCATAGGAGATAATGCTTCCAGGCCTTGAGTATCAATGATGAAAATAGATTATAATATAATAGGCCCCAAGCTAGGTGTTTTGGGAAGAATACAAACCCAAAATATAAGAAACACACTTTAACACCCCTAAAAAAGGGTGAAAGACTTGAGCTTAGGTAATGATCTATCCTATGACAATTTTCACGCTTTGAAATTCTCCAAACAAGAGCAAAAGTATAAGAGCCTGGAATTAGAAAAAAATGAGGGAATTGATCCAAAAAAATAGATTAATAAATTAGTAATGTATCCCAATAGAGTGGATTTGATTGGTTGATAAACTGATTTTGCTTGAGTAGCGCTGATTTTGATCACTCATTTTTTATTTTTCCATAGCAATGCTGATTGGATTGGTATTTGGTCTAAACATTATGCCCCAGTAGGGAAAATTTGAAAGTATAGCTCAAGGATATAACCTAATTGGTAGATTAAATATGAATGGGTGAAAACACATATGTGAAGGTTTAATGACTCAAGAAGTAGTAAAAAAACATACATATGAGGATGCAAATAATCATTGTTAGAATAAAAAGGGTGGCTGATCTAATCCAAGATACATCATATATCCAAGCATTACCTATATAGTCTAGATGGACCTCAATCCAATCTAGTTTTCCTAGAAGAGGCGAAAATGGAATGAGTAATGAAGAAGAATAAATAAAAGATAGACCACTACTTAATTAGACTAATAGTATATGCCAAGAGATGCACATCTTATATAGAGTCTTGTGTTAGGTATGGTGCATTGAAGACTCATCATTACAACATCATTTACCTTTGGACCTAGAATTCTAAGAACTTGGTGCTTATTGTAGAAAAATGAAATTATGCATCACAAGTATGAGTATCTTATAATGACATTGTATTTTGGTTGTGATGAGTCAGTTCAAATGTGAATACTTATAACTAAGGATAATGGTAAAAAATACCAATACCATAGTTACAACTATTTACATTAAAAAATAAATAAATATGAAGATAAAAATAATACATGAATGTAACTAAACATAAAATCTAGACATGAACAATCGAGATTTAAGTAAGAATAAAAATGTATAAAAATTAAAATCAGAATAATGTAATAAAAAATATTAAAGCATGATATGAATAATCAAGATCCAAGTGTACTATCAAGATGTACCTAGAAAATGAAATAAAAAATAATTTGAACACATCTAAACAAATCAAGCCTTTTTGAAAACTAGATCAAAAGTTGTTAAATAATGTATTTTAACTCAAAAGAAAAAAAATAAGACACAAAGCAAAAAAATAACATCAAAGACCAAAAATAAAAAATCACCAAGAACAAACATCAAAAAAATAAAAAGGAATAAATAAAAAAATAAGGAAAATCAAATAAACACACACAAACAAGAGTTAGTCACAATGTTAGTGTAAATAGAGAAAAAAGTGAATAATTCATATAAATATAATAGAGACATTACTCTCTATGATAAGGTGACCCTGAATCTAATAAATAATGAGACTAGTAGAACATAATAATAAAAAGGAGATAGTTTCTCCCAAGTGATAGGGTAACAACAAGACAAAACAAAATAGGAGAAAAAGAAAAAAAGGAAATGGTGGCTAATCTGATTCCAAATGTATAATACAAATGGACAATGCCTACATAGTTTCATGGATGAAATATCTAACATGCACTTGAGGTCAAATGTAGTTCTCCCAAAAAATGGGGTACAAAAAGGTAGTGATAAGAAAACATGATTGATATTGTAGAATAAATACAAAAATGGGCCTGTGAAATGGCGAGAGAATTCAAATGATTTATTGTAAAATGATGAAAGAAATTAAACTTGGAAATATCTTGAAAAATTTAAAGAGAATTTAAATGAGTTATTTAAAAATGATGATATAATTTAAACATAGAAACTGCTTGCAAAATGGTGAGAATGTAGAATCAAAATAAATGAAAGTGCAAGAAAATGTTTTTGTTCTTTTGTCCATCAATTTATAATGATTTTTTGTTTTTGGGATAAGAAAAAGATCTAAATATTAACAAAAGGCATGGAGAAATACCTAATTTAGGAGCTACACTTCCATAGGGAAGATTTAAAATAATATCTAAACTAGTTATAATGATGGTCATGGATACAAATAATAGCAATGGGAACCAACTAATCAAGGATATGTATGTCCAATAGTATAAGTTCTAATAATAGATAAATCCAACTAAAATAGATTTAGCTCATAAAATGGTGAGATAATTATCTTTCTAAGGAAAAAAGGCCTACCAAACAATAAGAAAATAATAAAAGAACAGTGTGCAGTGCTAGATAAATCTGAAGAACTAGTCATCAGGAAAAAAATACATGTGTTGATGTATTTCTCTTCACTTATCTATAAGAGGAAGATGGAAACCATTATTTTGTCTAAACTACTTTGTATAACTAGCATTGAATGTGTATAAAATTATTGAGTCATAATCAGGATCATAATTGGTCAAGGGATAGAATTATCCAAGTTACAACAGTCTAGGGTATGAAAAGAATATGGTTCCAAATAAAACATTCTAGGATTATATGAGATAAAATAAATATGGTCCAAGATAATATTGTCCATGGTGGGATAAAAAGAGTCTAGTTTAAATATAAATGATCCAAAGTGCCAATCTTCTAGAGTTTTAATAGTCTAAAGTCGTAAAAGAATATGGTTCCCATGAGAACAGTCTATGGTAGGTCAAGACAAAATGAATATGGTCCATAATAGAATGGTCTAAGATATAATAGTGGGATAAAATGACTTCAGCACAAGTTGCCCTCAAGTAAGTGGTCTTGTAGACAATGGTTTAGAAGGTTATTAAGAAAAAAATAATTTGAGATGTACATTTTTCATTGGCTCTGTAAGTTCTTTGCCACCTGGAGTAGCCACTTACTATGCCCCTAATTTATAATTTTTGATGATAACATAAACGCCCAGCCAATTGCATTTGGTTTTACATTTGTTCTTGCATTGAGGATTAATGTTCTTCTAATTCTCTTTTAAGACCAAATTACCAATTTCATACTCTCTAAGGAGAATGTGATTGTTATAGCTTCTACAAAATCTATTCTAATAGGATTTTACGTTATCTAAGGTAGCCAAACACTTTCCATCAAGAAGTTCTACCTATTTTAACCTAGAAACATTATAATCTTCATCATCTTAAATATTCTTTATAGATAATTGTAGTGAAGATAGTTTGATCTCAATTAAGATAATGGATTATGTGCCACAAATAAAGGAGTATGAAGTGGTTGGTGTAAAGGTTCAATTATTAGTGAGATAAGCCCAAAGGATAGGAAATTTTTGTAAGTGATAATTATGGCTAGTGTCATTTATAATATTATTTAGTATTGAAACAATAGTTTTGTTTGATGCCTCAGCTTGTCAATTGCATTGTGTTTTTTATGGTTTGGATTACTTGTGTTTGATTTTGAATTTTTTACAAAGAGAATTAACATATGTATTTACAAATGATCTACCATTATTGGACAAATACCAGCTAGGATACCATAGTGATAGATGATATGGCAATGGATGAACTTGGTAATTTTCTTCCTAATGACGTAGGTGAGAGTAATGGCCTTGATCCTCTTATATAAATACTCTATAGCAGTGAGAATATGTTTTAAACAATCAGAAGATGTTGGGTTTATGAGAATATCTTTATGACCATCAGAGGCCCCTTGTAGAAAATGGTCATGGTGTAGTAGTTGGTTGTAGTGCAAAAGAAGGTGATGTATCAATTTACCATGTTGTTGATAGGAAGCACATTTCCTAACATAATCAAAAGCATCTATCTCCATTTTCAACTAATAATAACCTATTCTAAGGAGAATTTTGGCCAAAACTACACCATTAGTTTTAGCCTTAGACATTCCTTCATGAACCTCCTTAAGCACTAACCTAGATTCTCATGAAGATAAACAATGAAGTAGTGTTCCATCATAGAATTTATGATAAAGTGTATTTATAAAGAGGGTATAATGCATTATATGATTAAGGAAACATTTTTGAAAATTAATTGAAATCTCAAGTGGAAAAATTTGGTCATTTAAATAATTATAAATGTTTTGAAATAAGGGCAATTTAGGTGGGGGATTAGGATTAGTAATGGTGGATACCCTCTTCATATATGACAAGTCATAAGTAGGTTATAGAAGATTTTCAATGAAAAACTAATATTCTTTATAAGTTATACAAATTTGTATCTTGGACCCAATTGAAGCCATTACAATGGTAGATCTCCTATCGGCCCATGATACCTATTAGAATTATATTGATTTGAAATGAGTTTTGATATTATCCATAATTTTATTGTAGGATACAAGATTATCATCTCTAGTCTCATATTAATCTATGGTATGATTGGTAATCAATTAGGAATCTCCATAGACCATTAAATACTAGATGTTCCACTATACTACAAGATGAAGTCCTACAATGAATGCTTCATACTCGTCCCTGTTATTGGTATAATGAAAATTAATATGAAATGCCTCGATAATAATATCCCCTTATGGTGTAAATAACAAAATTATATCTCCCTATCCATGAAAAGTGAAGGAACCATCAAAGTATTATTTTCATTACTTAGGTTCATTAAGTTCTTAGAATAAAATAATTTGGAAAGTCAAATATGAGTGGTTTAGTGTCTATAATAGGGGCTTCTCCCAATTGATCTATAATGACCTGCCCTTTAATATCCTCTTGATTATAATATTCCACATCAATTTCTCTTAAGAGCATGGTTTATTTGGCCATGCAGCCTGTGAGAGTTGTTTTGAATAATAAATATTTGAAGGGGTCTATATTGTCAATAAAAATGGTTTTGCTATTCAACATATAGTGTTGAAACTTTTGGGACACAAAAGACATAGATAAATATGTGTTCTCTATAGGCATATAATTATTCTCATAAGCCACAAGTGTGTGATTCAAATAATAAATTTCATGTTCCTTTTCTTGATCATCATATTAGTCCAAGAATGCCCCAAATGCATGTTGAATCACTAAAATATAAAGAAGCAATGGTTTTCCAGGTGCTGATAATATTAAAAATGTCAAGTTGGCTAGGTACATTATGAGATTCACAAATGATAATTGAAAATCCTTGTCTCATTAAAATGTGACCCCTTTATTTAAGTTTTGTGTATATGGGTGGTACTTATCTTCAAGTTCCTGAAATGAACATGCAAATATACTAGATCTTTCCTTGCAAGCTATAGAGCTATTTGATATTAGATGTTGAAGGAATTTTTAAAATGGTATTGTACTTGGAAGGATATACTTCAATCCCTCTTTATAATATGATAAACCCTTTCAATTTTTTTGAAGTGATGCCAAAAACACACATCTTGGGATTCAGACTCACTTTATACTCACTATGTCTCTCAAATATTCTCTATAGAATATCAGGATGTCTATCACATATTCTTGATTTTGTTAAGATGTCATCAACATAGTATCCAAAAATATTTTTCATCATTTCATAGAATATGATAATCATAGTACACTAATAAGTGGATACAATATTATTCAAGAAAAATTACATGACTTGGTAATAGAATACTCCCCATGGTGTGGTGAATGCAATTTTGTGTTGGTATTTTTGAGATATATTGATCTAATTGTAGCCAAAAATTCTCTCCATGATGGATAAAATCTCATACCCATTAGTATAGTTGACAATCATGTCAATGTTGGGTAGATAAAAATAATCTTTGGGACATGCCTTATTGTTATATCTACAATCAGTATAAAGATGTATAACATATGGCTTTATGATTATTATAACTATGTTTGATATCCATTCATAGTAGGATAGTGGTCTGATGAACCCTGCTCCTAATAATTTCTCCAATTCTGCTTTTACCAAAAGAGTAATGCATTGATGCATATACCTGAATTCTTATTGGACTAGTTTTGCATTTGCATGAAAAAAAATCTATGAATAACTAAGTGATGTTCTAAGCCTAGCTTTTCAGATTAAGCCCATGTAAAAATATAAATGAAAAATGTTAGAATGTTGACAATATGATCACGCTCCTCATCATTGAGGGAGGCTCCAAGATAATTTTTTTTGGGATCACCATATGTTCCCAAGTTTATTTCATTATTTTTCTCTATAAGGAGTGTAGAAGTATCTTCTAAAATAGTAGGTAGTATTTTATCCTGATGTTTTTCTTCTTCTAAATTTTTTATTTTTTATTGCCAAAGTTCTGAATGATATGATGAATCTCAATCTACCAGTTCAAGTAATATCCAACTAAAAAATATCTCAAAAAAATCAAGATCATGACTCTCAAAGATTTATTGTTGTTCTAACATGGTCTTCATACTAGATATGGAGCTAGGACTGGATGGACCTTATGTGTCCTTTGGATATGAGAAAACTTCCCCATTTAAGTATTCCTAAAACAAGTTTTCACTCAAGGGTTTCTCTTTTTATTTACAATTTCCTTGATTAATGAGTGCATGAAAGAGGTTTTAAACCAAAGATATCGATGTTTTATCTTTTTAATGACCAAGAAAGTTTTCCTACTCTCCAAAGTAGGAATAAGGTCCAAAGAGAAGTCAAAGCCTTGTTTATTATCACCAATTGGCAATATATCTTTAAGGACCATATATTCTACAATAGATTCTTCATTTTGGAATTTATCAAGGTGTATGACTGCATTTTATTGGTCTTAATCATTTATTTTAGGATGACAAAGGAAAAATTAATAATGGGGTGTTATATTCATAAAATATTTTGAATTAAATGAATTTATGTCAAGAATATCATCATAAATACTATAATGGGATGCTATGTTACTTATAGGAGTCTCATCGCTAGTTAACTAAAAAGAATCAATATTAAAAGTCATGAGGTCATGCTAAGGTGGTATAAATTTGAGACCTTGATTCATTTTAGGTTTACTCGCTGATAAAGACTCTAGGATTCCTTACTCTTGTGGCTTGAGGCTTTATCCTGTATAATGATAATTATCCATAATCCAAATAGGGATAGGATATATTAGATTATAAAAACAATTAGTAGTGTCATAAAATATAACCAATATCCTTTAGTGGAAGCTTCTTGTTCCTAAATTGGTTTAGTAGCAAGCATGAATACTATTGGTGGTTTCTATGCATGTTTCTTATTTTTCCAAATCATGTTGGGTCTTTAAGGGCTTTAAGAAGGTTTGGGTTTACAAAATGATTTAGGAGACTTAGGAAACTTGAAAATATGGAAGACATCTTAAAGACATATGTGTAAATTCCTATATCTTCTATAAGAACCTATTTTTCAAGGGTTGTATGAAATAGATCAACTAAAGTGGACATAAGGTTGCTTGGGCTGATACAATTAGATTCAAGTGGATGCAAAACTATTTCTTTGTTCTTCTTCACAATGAATTTAGAATTAGGACAATAGTTATACTTATGAAATTTAGCCTCTAGATTTTTGTATTATTGGTAAGGCTAAATATATGTAGGATTGGTGATTTCAATTCCATCATGGGGGAACTTATGGAACTAATAAAAAGTAGATGGGATGGTCTAAACTTCATATATCAAAGGATAACCAATATTTATGTTATAATACAATTTAATATCCATAATATATAACAATGTATGATGGGACATAGACCTAATAAGGATTGGCAAATAAATAGTACCGAAATATTCCCTTTCAGCATTATTGTGTACCTTGATTGTGATTATCTCTAGTTGGATGTCATTTATAGTATTAATCAATCAATGTATTAGCTTGATGGACACTATGTTTATCCCTAAATGATTATTTATATGAAAATGCTTTATTTTATGGTTTTTAGTGATGACCTTAATATACAAGGGGTTGTTATGGCTAGGACCAATAGTGGACATGTATCTTTGATCAAATTCAACCTATCAAAATAAGGACAAATTACATATAATTGTTTTAGATTATTCAAGGTTAATGTGTTAGGGAACAGTGGATTATTGAAGAAGGTCATTTAAAATAGTTTTATGGAATTTAGACATATGTAAAAGATCTAAAATAAAAATTTAAGCAAGGGTTTTACTTGGTACGAGATACTATATGACTTTTTAACAACAAAAAAGATGATTTAGCTTTGGTTGGAATAGCGTTTAACTTTAGATCCAAAGGCACAATGTTTAACTTGGGTCTAGTGTTAGAAGAGAGCAAAGGGACCTGAAGAGCAACACGTGAGTGTCTACTTGTGATTGCACAATCTAGAGGTAGAAAGGAGGCATTATAATTAGAAGACAAAATAAAAGGGCCTTTGAAGGTGACTCAATGGTGTCTAGTTATGATTGCACAATCTATAGTTGGTAAGGAGTTATTATAATTAAAATAAGGGGGTGCATAAATAGTAACCCATAGAAACCAAGGTGCAATAGAATTGCTTCTGCTCGACATGCCATTACTTGAAGGGGAGGGTGTTAACCTTATAATGAGTTATCTATCACTTTAGGAAGCATGGGATGGTTCATGAGATTTGATAGTGATGATGGTAACGTGGTTTATATAACTATGACCCATAGTGTTATTTTAATAATAAGGCATGTTGTTTTAACACATGTTATTAGCATAGGTATATGATCATGATTATGATCATGTTAATCTTTATTTTTGCCTTGGGATTATTGCCATTGATTCTATCCTTAGTTTTGATTATTTTTTGTCAATTGTTGATTATGCCTAAAAAATGGATTTTTCTAAATGCTCATATCTTGATTAATATTTTGTGAAGTAAGTTTGATTTATAATTTGTCCATTTGAATCAAATGTTCAAATAGATTTTTAAATTAAACACATCTATAATCACCATGACTAACAACAAAATAGAAATTAATAAACTCATCTGCCTGATACCCATTGGGTTTGGTTTGATCTTCAGGAAATGGTGTTGGTATATGCCACAAAATCAAATTGGCTCTTATGAGCTTTTAAAAGATGAAATATATAATATCTCTTCGTTTTTTAAAGAATCTATATTTATTATTAAATTCCCTTCTTGGAGGGACCCTTTGAATACTATTTGGAGGATTAGGTGGAGATAATTTCAGATTTAGATCTAGTAGAACCTCTACCATTTGTACATCTCTAGATCTAGTCAACTACTCCCTACCATGATTTTGTTCTTGATAAACCCCTTGGGTTCATCTATCACAATATCTTGAACAAGTGATTAGGTCTAATTAGATGTTTGACCCTATGAATAAATCTTGACAAAGCATTTGTTAATAAATACCTTTTCAATTTACACACCCTTATCAATAATTTCATCAAATTTGTTTGCACAAGAGAGTCATATATTATGCACCACCTTAGGGTGTATTTTCTATGAAAAAATATCAACTAATTAGTTATCTTGAAAATTGTATTAAAATCATCTACCTAATACTCTCTACAACTATAAAGATGCTATGAACATTTCTCCATCTGATTATTCGGCTTTGCATAAATCAACCATAGTCAACTCATGTTCAATATGATAAGTGAAATGGTTAATTATTTTTAGATATCTCATTCTAATCTATCATCGATCCCTTAGGTAACTTGAGGAACCAATCTAAAGATTTTCATGTCAAACATCAAGGAAACAAGCAAAATAAATAGATATTGTTATAAGTTATCGTTTGGCACAATAAAAAAAATTATTGAATATGTTCATGAGGGTCACCCTTACACCTATATTTGTAAAATATAGGTGAATAAAAATGAGGTGGAAATGGGACTTGGACAATACTCAAGTTTAATGGATATGGACATATTTTGTCAAACTTGTATGTCTTGACTCGATCTCACATCTCCAACCTATACATTATTTCCTTCATCTAATTCCAATATTGCATATTTGGTGCATTGGTAGGTGGAATATAATTCTATTAGGGTATATATGCCATTGTTAAATTTTTTATTAAGGATATAAAATATATGATCTGTAACCTTATTTTGATTTATTCCTTTAATCAAGTAAGTGAGCCACTAGTTCTTGGGTTGATAAACATTCCCTAAAGTCTACCATCATAAATTGTAAGTGTTTTTATTTGGGAGTCTATGGTTGATTAACCAAAGTATGTATTGGTTGAGAGGAAATTACCAAAGTGTTTTGAACAATTTACTCAAAACATATTGTGTGTTTCATTCCTTCATTATGCTAAAGAACAAGAGGCTTATGGCGATTTTAAAAATAGTATGCTCCATGTATGTGTTTTGTTCAATTGATATGCCATGATCTATCATAGATGTGTTCTTAACTAGAGTATGTTGCATCTATTATACCATAGTATCTTATTCTTTAGAAGCATTGTTGTGTATTTAAGTGGAAACTATAGATATATTCAAGTTGATGATAAGTTGGTTTTCATATCATTGATTTATTTTCTTGATCCTAGTCGCAAAAACTTGATCATTAGTCATTGACTCTATGAGTGCTTCCTTTCCCTTGCAATAAGAATAAATGTTGTATTTTTCAATATGACTGAGGGATCTCTCTAGTTGTTTCTCTTCTACCCTAACCAAGGTGTGCAATTATTCTATAAGTAAATTTGATATAAGTCTAGTGCTTGATTAAACCAACCTTAGGAGGGCTTCATATTTGTCCTCTAAGGGATGATATTCATAGCAGTCTTCTTTAAATCCTATGATGGATGGAATGTCTCCAAACATAACATAATTGTCTTATCCATCAAAAAATTCTCTTCCTCATAACTAGGGCCATAATAGACCCCACTAAAAGTATACATTTATGTCATGTCTTAAATATTGTTCTCTGCATTTGCTAAGATGTGAAATTATGTTCTACAAATGTTAAAAGTTATGTTTTGATTTTCTTCAAATAAGTGATAAGGTAAAAAGAGACTAATAAAATAAGTGGTTAAGTAACACACAATTATAAGAAATGGTTATGAATTTACTCAACATTGGTGGGTTGAAATCATTAAATTAGAAGAGGGTATGATAAATTTGAAGCCTAAAGTGTTAGATAGAACAACAAACTTACATCAAAGATATGACAATACCATAAAATCTATGTACAAATAAAATGAGTTGTGACTAGTAAATTAGAAGAGAGTGTTTTTGGTTAGGAAGATAACACTATAAACGAAAAAGCTCAAAATGTAAAAACACACAATAACTCCTAAGTATAAACATAAAAAAAATGGTCATCATAACGATGCCTTATGGTAATAGGACATAAAAAGGTCTTAGAACCTTGGTCTTGATTAAATTAAAGATAAGCTAAGTCCACAATGATAAAAAAAATGATGAGTCTATATAATGGCTTTCAACCCAAAAAGGAAATCATACTCAAGATAGCTTAAACCAAGTGCAAATGACAAACCGATTAACACATTCGCCTAGAACATAGAAATGTGAGATTATGAAGTTGAATAAAAAATAAAGTACTTGGAGATTTTTTCAAAATGGTCTAGACCAAAATTGTTATCATAACAACATTGTTTAGTAAATGTTGAATAAATGTTGTAAATAATGATTTGAGCGAGGAAAAAAGAGGTTTTGATTTGATCAACATAATGACTCATTAAAATAAAATAATTGAAAATAAAGTTGTTTTGTTATGATGTGTCTTGATTTTAAAATAAATTTTACACTTAGAAAGATTAAGAAAGTGAAGGAGGAGACTTGGAAAAGAGAAGAGATTATGAGAGTATGTCGGTCTGGAGTATGTCACAGAGCTAGGGCAATCGTGCCCTAGCTCACTTTTTGCATTGCTTGGTTCTACGTAGGAAGGGGTAGGGCATCGGTTTGGTAGTAGTGGGCATTGTCGCAGCCTTGACTATAATATTTTTTTTGTTTAACCCCTTTTTCTATCTATCGTGCTAAGAGCTACATGCAACTTCTAGTTAGCACATGGTGAAAGGGTTGGTGGTGTTGTCTGGAGTGAGCTTATAGTTGGAGAAAACCTTGAGGTAGGCATAGTCATGGCTAGGAGTATGCCTTCTAGGACTGGTGCTGGTTTTAGTTTCAGTGAAGTGGTGGGCATGAATTTGCTAGGATAGGAAATACAGGGGTATGAAAATGTCCTCTTTTCTTAGAATACAGATGCTAAGGAATCGAATCTTCCTGGAGGATCCAGGATCATGAAGGTGAACGAATGTCTTGAGAGATGCAAAGAAAGACCAAAACTGGTAATTCCTTTTAAAATTATTGCTAAGGATGTAGAATACTATTCTAATCATTCATTGTTTTGTAAGTTCTTAGGTTTAAAATTCTCCCTTCAATTCCTAGACAGTTGGGCTCGAAGAGTTTGGGAACCAGAGGGAGAAATGGATGTCACGATGCTTGCAAACAACTACTTCATCGTGACATTTCTCTATCTGGCTGATTGCAATAGGGTCCTTGAAGGGGGGCCTTATTTTTATAACTAGGTGGGATTATTTGTAAAAACATGGCATGTAGGCTCTAACACCTCTAAGGAGCTCCCTAATAGAGTGTCAGTGTGGGTCTGATTGCCTAGATTTCCAATAGAATGTTGTCAGGAGGACGTGCTTCATATGCTGGCATCAATGCTTGGAAGACCTATAGGATCTTCTACACAAACCTTAAGTAAGAAGGTGATGACCTTTGCTCATATTTGCATGGAAATTGATTTAAGTAAACCATTTCCAGATGCAGTTGAGATGAGTGCAGGTTCATATTCTTGGGTATAACAACTAGACTATGAGACACTTCCATTTTAATGCCACCTCTACCATGAATATGGCTACCTAGTGTGAAGATGTCTAAAAGCCAAGCCAATGGAACAACAAACTACACAACCTTCTAGTACCATTCCTAGTACTGACAAAGGGATGAAGCCTGTAGCAGGGGAGAATAAAGATGTTGAGGGATTCATTAAGGTAAAAGCCCAAACTCATAGCAGAGGATTGAAAAGAAATTTAAGGGAATGACAAGAGGAGGACACATTCAATAGGTTTGAGATCTTAGATGAGTTGGGGTAGCAAGCAATTAATCTTGAAGTGAATAATGTTGATCACCCTGAGGGGGATTCGAGATTGGAGATTGGCTCTGCCAAGCCTCCATGTGCTATGCAAGAAGAATTCTCTATGCCCATGCTCATGGATGGATAGACAAGAATACAGGTGGTAGTGGAGCCAATTGCTGATATGGGGCAGGGCATAGAGGAAGCAGAGTATGATACAGGTTGTGGTTGTAGAAGTGGATAAAAGAGGTAAATCTACCCCTCACTTAGGTATCCTTCAGAAGGATGGGAAGAAAGGGGCTTTGGAGAAAGATGCTAAAATAGGACATGAGAAGGACTTGGAGAGGATTAAGATGATTGGGGAGAACTTGGTGGAGTCAAGAGCTATTAAGACCTTAGACTCCCACTTCTTGACTCCTACCAAATGATTTTCATCTCTTGAAATGTAAGGGGCTTGAACAGTGGCCCCAGACAAAAAATTTGTTTTGGAATTAGTGTGTAGGTATTCTCCAAATGTTCTCTTTCTTTAGGAGAATAAAGTTTCTATTGACTGTACGATGAATATGGAACCTAAGTTATGGAGGTAAGGCCATTATCAGTGCATTGGGGGCTAGGGATCTTTAGGGGGTGTGGCATGTCTATGAAACCCACACCAGAGCTAGCCTGTGTCTTGGATTTCATTTAGGTCCTCCTTATCTATGGTTTCTTAGTGCATTAAATCAGGGGAATCTATTATTTTCTCTAATGTCTATGCTCTGACAAATTTTTGAGGCAAGATCAAGGTATGGAATAATATTCATGAGGTGCATAGTTTGTTTCCTTATTTACCATGGATTATGGTTGGAGACTTTAATGCCATTCTAGATTTATCTAGGAAATGGGGTGGTATTATGAAAACTAAGCCTTCTTCCATTCTACTTAGAGATAATATCTCGGCTCTTAATCTTGTTGACATTAAGTCCAATAATGGTCGCTTTATGTGGAGCAATAGAAGGTTGGGGGATAGCAGTATTGCTGAGCACCTTGACCGATTCATGGTGTCATGTTTTTTGGGTGGGGGGTCATGGTCTTCCAGCTTTGAGATACTTGATTGGTGGGCCTCGGATCACTAACCCATAAATCTCACTATTTCCTCAGCTAAGATACCTCAGAGACCACTTTTTAAATTCTATCTCATGTGGCTCAGGGATCCAGACCTATATGGTTGTGTTGCTGATTGGTGGAAAAGAGGTAGATCAAGATTTGGCACAACAATGTATACTTTTGCCAAGCTCTTACAATTTGTCAAATATCAGCTCAAGCGATGAAATAGGGAATATTTTGAAAACATTTACCAGGAGAAAATTGTGGTGCAAACACAATTTAATGAAGTAACCTAGATGATTAGGGAAGAGGGGGCATCTGAATTTTTATTAAGAGAGGAAGCTAAAGCTCTAAAAGTTATGGAGGAATGGGAGCTAAGAGAGGAGATCTTCTATAAACAAAAATAACAAAATGTTTGGCTTCAGGAGGGGGATAGGAATATTGCATTCTTCTATAACTTAGTGAAAGCCAAGCAACATGGTAATACTATTTCCTCATTGGTGACAGATAGGGGGGAGACCATTCATTCCACCCAGGGTATTTGTAATGAGGCAGAGCTGTACTTCACTTCTTTATTTCAGGAAGAAGTGCAGGGGGACTTGGTGGCTGAGACTCAAGTTCTTGCCTGTAGTCCCTCTTTGGTCTCTTTGGAAATGAATGAATATCTTATGAGCACCATTTCTATGGAGGTAGAGAGGACCATTTTCCAAATGTAAAAAGGTAAAGTGCCTAGGCCGGATGGATTTTTGGGACATTATTAAAATCAATCTCTTGGTTGTTGTTCAAGAATCATAGAAGAATAATCAAATGCTCAGGGCATTAAACTTGATTTTCTTGGCTCTTATCCCTAAGGGGGAGGGAGCTGATTCGTTAAGCCAGTTCCATCCCATTTCCCTTTGCAATGTGATTTCTAAAATTATCTCTAAGCTAATAGCTAAAAGATTAAAAATGTGGCTTACATTGTTGATTTCTGAAGAGAAAAGTGGATTCATGGAAGGTCATCAAATCTTAGATGGCATGGTGGTGGCTACTGAGGTGATCTATTTGATGGCCAAGTCCAAAGAAAAGGCTATGTTCATCAAGCTGGATATGAGTAAAGCCTATGACAGAGTCCGGTGGTCTTTCTTTCGAAAGGTTTTGAGTGCTTTTGGATTTAGTGAGGACTAGATTTGTTGGGTCATGAGCTTTGTGGATTTGACCTCCTTCTCAGTTCTGATTAATGGAGAGCATTCCAATTTACTTGGAGCCTCTTGAGGCCTACAGTAAGGTGATCCCCTCTATCCTTATCTAGTTTTTCTTCTAGTAGAAGGGCTAGGATGGTTGATCAAAATGAATGTGGAAGGGGGATATATTTAGGGTTGGCAGTGGGGTAGAGGTCTCCCAGTACTCTCTCACCTATAGTTTGTGGATGATGTAGCTTTGATGGGCATGGCAACTATGAGGGAGGCATCTAATATGCGTGAAGACCTAGATGTTTATCTTGAGGCATCAGGATAGCTAATTAATGAGGGTAAGTCTTCCATTTATTTCTTCAACACCACACTTCTAATTTGATAGAGAATTTTTAATTTATTCAGGTTCTAAATTGGAAGTCTTCCTCTGCTCTACCTTGGCATTCCCATCTTGACTAGGAGATAGTCTAGGGAGATGTGGCAGGGCCTTCTGGTCAAGTTTCATGCTAAGGTTAATCATTGGACTCATCACTGGCTATCCTTTACCAGTTGGGTTTATTTGCTTCAATCGGTTGTGCAGTCAGTTCCTATACACAGGTGTATGGTTTAGGTAACACCAGTGTGTTTTATGAGAGAGCTTGATTCCTTAGCTAGGCAATTTCTTTGGGTTGGTAATTTAGCAGTGACTAAATAGAGCCTCATCAAATGGGAGACAATTTGTAGTCCAAAAAGGTTGGGAGGTCTTGCATTAAGATAGTCACTACTCTCTGGTATGGTGTTGGCTGTGAAATTATATTAGAGATGGTGTGCTAAACCAAATCAACTGTGGGCTAGAATCTTATCCCATAAGTACCTGGCAGGAATTCCTTAGAGTGGTACTCCTTGGCATAGCTTGACAGGGAAGGAGTCAGAGATTTCATCTATGCTCAAGAAAGGGATAGTGCTCATTAAGCATGGTTTGTTCTAGATATGCAAAGATGGAATGGAGGCACAATTTTGCCAAGATTCCTGGGATGGTTTTTTTCCCTAGAAAATCAATATCCTCAGCTAAATATATTAGCGCAAAGATTTGGTGAAGCTGGCTGGTCGAGGGTGGGTGATTTTAAGGAGTTTTCCCATCAAGGGCAGGTCATGGAAGCTAGGTGGAAAACACCAGAGGAATGGGTGATTATGGGATTAGAAGATGAGTGTGTTGAACTCCAATCCATTCTTGTTGGATGCAGCTGTAGTGCCCTTTTGGAAAGGGATGTTCTAGCATGGGCCCCCAATTCAAAGGGATCATACATAGTGTATTCTGGGTACCAAGCATTGATCTCTCAGCATCTGGATGGTGGGAGGGAAGTTCCTTAGTGGAAAAAAATTTGGAATAGTTTCTCTTGGCTAAAGTGTAACTATTTCATTTGGACCTTGGCCTAGAATAAATGCTTGATGTGGGATAATATCTGGAAGAGAGGATTTGTCGGCCCTTCAAGGTGTGTTTTATGTAGCAGTGAGGAGGAGGATTCTCAACATTTATTCTTCTGATGCACCTTCTCAATGCAATTATGGCACTTTTGGTGGGGAGCATGGAAATGCCCATGTGTTCGTGCTTCCTCCTTGGCTGATTTTTGGGCAAGATTGAAAAAATCGTCCTCATCGACTTCTTTTCTGCATGATGTATGGTACGCTAGTCTGATTTTCCTTTTATGGCAAGTTTGGCTTGAAAGAAATTCTAGGATTTTCAAAGGAGAAAATTTGGGAATTTAGTAGGTATGTACTAGAATATTGGGCATGGTCCAATAAAATGTTGGGGTTAAAAGTGAGATTACCTTGCCATTGGAAAAGAGCAATGTTGAGATAGCAAAAAGGCTAGGCATTCAAGGAACTAATCTGATCTTAGCATGTGTTAGGAGAGGTAGAGAGGTGAAATAAAGAGTGCAAAGGATGGGGAAATGGATGCCACCCCCTGCTAGTTTTTTGAAACTTAATACGGATGGGTCATCCTATGGGAATTCAGGCTCGGTTGGGATAGGTGGGATTGGCAGGGATTCTATTGGTGTGGTGATTTTGATTTTTGTAGCTAACAAAGGAGTGTAGACTATTAATTAGATGGAAGGTTTGGTGATTTTACATGCTTTAATGAGAGCTTATGATTTAGGATGGAAGAAAGTGATCTATGAGGCTGATTCTCAAGTTCTGGTTAATTTGATTCTTGAGAAGAAGACCTTTGATGTCTACTGGCAGATGTCATTGATTGTTTAACAGATTCTTTAGGTCAATTCTTGTATGGATTCAGTGATTTTTGCCCATATTCCTAGGGAATGGAACAGAGTGGCTGATTGCTTGACAAGATGGGGATCTGAAGAATTTGAAGGCCAAAAGTTTGATGGGTGGGAGCAGATGCCCTACATACTTCGCTACAATCTAGAGAGGATTATTGTGGAGGATGAGAGTGGTATTGGAGCATAATTTTATTGTCCTTGTGGGTTTTTAGTGGTTTTATTGTTTTCTAAGGCGTTGACCTCATGTTGGTTTGTAATTTGGTATTCTTTGTTTTAATAAAGTTTTTACCCCTCTTTTTATTTAAAAAAAATTAAGAAAGTGAAGGATAAAATGACAAAATTTAACTAAGTATAACGTCCAAATTCCTATAATTTATACAGTTACATCATACATTGAATTTCATCTATATATGTGTTATTGAGAGGATTTTAAGTGTTAATCTAAAAATAAAAGTGCATAAATAGGTAGGGTATTTACACCCACTTAACTTAAGAGTTTGTACGACAACATATAACTCTAGGCTACTTACCCTACATCAACAATATGTTTGTGACAAGTGGGGTTGTTTTAAAACTAAATTTTTGTACATTTATAGATGGTACCAAGTGTGGGTAACACTATAAATACCTCACATCAATTTAATCTATGTCAATTAACTTATTTTGTAAATGTATTGTCTTTTTCACAACCATTACATCCTTTGTTTTCTTAGTGTAGTATGATGTTCAAATTGACCTTATGGTCTGAGATAGGGTATCACTAAAAGAGTTTGCTTAACTGCTCAAGAAAAAATCCCAATAGGTCACCCTCTATTTATATACCATACAATGCAATGGGTTGAAATGATATTGGGAGATGAACTCTTGCATCAGCTCTTCCATAGAGAACCAGTGAGGAGGTGATGAAATCCTACTTACAAGCCAAGTTGTATAAAAATAAAATACAAAATAAAAAAGCATTAAGGTCACATTTAGATCAACCAAACCATATAAATTTGAGTAGATAATTAATGAATTTATTTTTAAACCTTTGGACAACACATAAATTCAAAGAAAGATCACTTTTTGTCACCCTATTTTCTTAAATGGGATGAGGGGAGTGCATATATGCATCAATCATTTTGTGATTTTTTTAAAGATCTAGCATAAAAATAAAACCCACTTAAGAGTTTCAAATCTAAGTGAATGTTTATTTTAATACACCAAAGTGAGGTCTTTATGAAATTTTTCCCCTTGTCCTTATTTGATTTTAAAAAATAGAATAAAATTTCACAAAAATATAAGCATAAACAATCTAAATTATTTTTGTGCACTAAATGAAGTATTAAAGACCTAACCATTTTCAATTTTTTTCCTTTTCCTAGCTTGTGACCTACAATTTTTAGAGGGTTTATGTCTACCTTGAATCCCAAATATAAATGGGAAAAAATATTTCAAAACATGCTCTCAAGTCACTATTTTCTTCTCAAAGAGACCAACATTGGTCTACTGAGATGGATGTCAGTCAGTTCGTAGAGGGTTAATGTTGAAATTTTTTAATTAGTGTTGGTTCCTTTAAAAATATAGGAATGGAACAAAATTTTCATGAAAAAATTCATTAACACAAATTAATATAAAAAAATGCTCTTTGAATCTTTTAGGAAAGTAATTAGACATAGAGTATGTAAGTTTATGAAACATAGTATAACAACTAGAAAATTTAATCAAAACCCATAAATCCCACTTTCTACCATTTTCAACCCTTCACATAGTGATTGATGTCAGTTTGTAGTAGATTTTCATTAGTTAAATTAAATCGGCATTGGTCTATGTGTAAACTATGTGTCTCTAAAACAAAGAAAAATATGTTAAAAATAAGATAAAATAATTTTTATAGACTTAAGAATTCTTTCAGAGATCTAAGATTTGTAAATTAGTCTCCTTTTTTTATGGAATATGTGGTCCCATCGAGCATGATAAAATGTAGAGTAGGAATACAAAGTGAATTAGATCATACAATAGTCAATTAAATCCCAATAAGCATAAATAGCATAACTAACTAATCCAACTCCCTCATAGGGTTTTTAAAATGAAATCTAAGAGTTATTTAAAGAATGACTATAAACATAAAATCTTCCCAAGATCATCCCTTCTCTAAAAGTGACTCATAAATATTATTTCCCCCTAATTTGTTTCTCAAAGTCTTTTTCAATGATGAGTGGTTTGGTCCTTCATAATATCTCAATGCAATAATGAATTAGGCTCATGAAATTGATCAATGCATGCCAATGGTTGAAACTATCCTAATGTAAATTCATCATGATAACATTACATGAAATTAGCTTGAAAGGATGAGTGAGGACCCTTGTATTTATATATTTTGAGAAATGATCAGAATCAACCATGACCATCCATTATGATATCAAAATGTGTGGCCATGAATCAAATCAATTTTGGAGGATCATTCCATAAATATCCCTATTAATAGTATTAAGAAAGGGGCATTAATGAGGTATGGGAGGGCCTAGACTAGATATTTGTTGTATTTATGTCTTATGGATGCCACCCCATTGATGATTTAACTAGATGATGTAGATATTAGAAATGAATTTCTAATTAATATATCTTCAATAGCTTCTATATATTTTCCACTTAAGCTCTTCATATGACTTAATTTGATTAAGTGGGGTTAATTAATTTTTTGTAATTCTTTGAAAATTGGTTGCTTAATTAATCAAAATTGTAGAAATGTCATGTTAATGAGTCATAACTTGAATGGAGTATGGTTAGAATAATTTCAGTTTGAAATGGAGAAATATCTCATTAGAGTATTGTGGACATGAAATAAAACATGAACATGATGTGTTATTTTAAATTAGATGAATTGAGTGGTCTAGAGTGTCATTTTGTGTGGTCTCAATTTGAATCTAAATGATTTGATAAATTTTAATACCATAAAATACATTAACCCATTCAGGGATATAATAGCCAAAATCAACACTTTTATATGATAAGCTCAAACCATTTAGCACATTTTAATGATTTTGGCCTAAATTATGCATTGTCATTTAATTATGAGTAAGATTGACAATTTCAACACAATGGTGATAATAAGTAGATGTATACATAATCATATTATATGGCACATAAAAAATAATTATTTTCCTTCAATGTAATTTTCCCATGTGTTGGGAGGGATTATATACCACATAGCATGGGAAGGAATTTCCAATGACAATTTTGGAGGGAAATTTTTGGGGATGATGGTTTACATCTATTGAATGTAAAAATAATATATTTTTTGTATCACCTGATCATGATCATTCTCCAAAGTGACAATAACAAAATTCATCCTCACCTTGAATACTGCTCAACCTTCTCGAATAGTAAGAACTTTTAAAACCCCCTTCCATCCATCTTCATCTCTCTCCTCTACTCACTACTTATAATAATAAAACCACATTCACTAATCTCATGGTATTTTGATAAGAAATATAGTAATAAATATATAATAATCACTATATAATATCAATGTTGAAGACATCATTAAATTCCATCCTAATTGATATCTAACTATAGATTATTTAGAAGGATTTTTATTTTATATAATATAAAAATTATCTCATTGGACATTAACTTCAATGATATCACCGTTGTTTGTATCAAGATGAATTATATTTGTGATAACTTCCACCTCAAAGTCCCTTAAAATTGATTGACAAAAGAAAATACTGAAATAAAAATAAATAATGACAAGACATGGTGTGGAAGTGCTACTCTGAATATATCAAAGTTAAAATTGAATATAATGTTAAAATTAATTTTAATATTCCACTAAATGGGTTGAATGACTCCAAATATCTATGGTCATTTCCTTTTTTTTCTCTATTATAAAATCTAGAATGATAATTTTGAATACACAACATATATTATTTGGCTAGAACAATTTGATCCATCTAATACCTATGAGCTATGTGATCTATTTAGTTCACATATTTTTCTTATTTTTTTCTACTTATCTTTTTTTTAAAGTCATGTTAGAGCCATTTTTTTAGTACATTGTAAATGACAGACAAATTTGAAATATGTAGGGTATGAGTAAGTGCTATGTTACTAGTCCATATAACAAATTTGAAATCTGAAACTAATTTCGATTTAAGAATATTAGACACATGTTACATAACATATGTACCTTAGATATTTTTTATGTTGAAACTTGTTATAAAAAAGGTACCATGTATCAAATTCTACCACAAATGTGTATCTAAATTGTATAATTCTCTGTTCTAGTCAATTTGAACAAGTGTGAGTAGGATGTTATGATAACATGCCCCCACTATATATGGAGAAATATAAAAATTGATATAAGTGATAATGTGGAGGACATGTTTTGAAAACATGCACCCACTATAATTTAGATATGTTGCGTACAAAAAAAGGTATGGACAACATGATTCTAAAGCATGCCATGACTAAAAAAATAATTCTAAAAATGTGGAATAAATGTCATGATGACATTCCACCACTTATATTCCACCTTTGAAGTGAGGTAAAAATAGTACTTGGTAGTTACCTCATCTCAAAAATAGAATATAACTATATAGTTGTATATTTTGTGGCTAAACCATGTATGAGGTAAAATAATGTGAATAGGTAAATGTATCATTGAGGCACATAAAATGTAATCAAATAAAGGCCTAAGATGAATGATAAATATCATGGAACCATATATATATATATATATATATATATATATATATATATATATATATATATATATATATATATATATATAGATGTATATATATATATATATATATGTATATATACATATATATATATATATACATATATATATATAGTACAAATTAAACAAGCAAACAAGAACACCCATAAAATCACCCAAAATAAATTCAACAAACAAAGGTCTTAGGAGACTACAAAAAAGCGGCAAGTTGAAATGCCATAAAAGTGAATGGACATGGCTTAGTAAAATGTTCATAAATAAAGGAATTCCATATTCAAATGTCCATAAAATAAGAAATTAAATATTCAAATGTCCAATAATGTAAATATATGCATAGGGACTACATACAACAACACATTTAAATGCTTGAGTAATCAAGACAAGACACTTAAGCAAGTGCATAACGGAAAACATAAGCAACCAACATAAACATGTCATAGTATCTCATGGATGAAATGTGTTATATAAAAATGTCATGTGATTATCATATCAAGTATAATATATAATATATATGCATGGATAAGGCATGTGTAAGTAAATAATTTCTCAATAATGATAATGTAATGTGATCATCAAATGATATAACACAGAAGTATCAAGATCACATAATATGTATACACCTAGCATCTTGTTGATGTGATTAAAAGAAAATCCCAATACCCATAAGTACATATAATCATGTATCTATGTACACCTGTAGATATATATGTATGATTAATTGATATTTTATCCCTCAACATGAAACTAACTCATACAGTCTAAAAATCCAATAAAACATGTAGCTGCCAAATTATTTTTTGGTCTTTTAAATATTTAGATTTTTTTTGGTAATTATGGAGAGACATGATCATCCTATGATATCATCGAAAGGATGATCATATGTATCTCCCCACTCATAACCTACTAAAATAAATTATTATTACTAGCAAAGAATTTGTATAGGTGTAATATCTATCATTTTAGTATCTATGATGCTCAACATATGTATTATATGACTTTGATGTTCTGAAGTGCCAGTACAAGGAAAAGTGGTTCATAGAACCCATCTCTATGTACTATGTGGTTTCTTTGGAATAAAAATAGAAGTAAATGTGTAGGTCTTCTAAACATCTAAATATTGCATGTAACAAATGAGGATCCCATGGAACCCACTATTTATATTTTATGTAAAGGTCTCTCAAGTATTAGCCACCTAGTAATGAGGATTCCTTTTTGATTAGCCTTTTGTGGTAGATTAGTCTTAATAAATTTGATGATTAACTACCTGGTTATGAATTTACCTTGTTTAAGATAATACTCATATGGAACACTATAAACTATAATTACCCAATTGGAATGAATGTACATAACATAAAAATGCACTATATAAGGTACTACTCATTTCAAAGACACATGTATGAGTTTTAACTGAGAAAATAAAAAATTCACTATTTAAGGTACTACTCATTTCAAATACACATGTATGAGTTTTAATTAAGAAAATAATAACCAATTTTGTGGAACCAACCTATAAAGGTATACCAATCTCACCAAGAAACTTCTGGGAGGTCCCATCAAATTCTCTAATTGATCTATTATAATGGTGTATATTATGATGAGTATAACCTAAATGTGGATGTAATGTCATGGTGTACACATTTTTTAATGCACCATTATCAATTATAACACTGCATATGGCTCATTTATTAAGTTATGTTTGAATTGATAGAGAATGAATATTAGAGTCATCATCCTTAGTTTCATTGTCATTAAAATAAATAGTATATTTCTAAACTATATGAAGTATATGTCATGTTTAAGAACTAATAACCCCATCTAATGGGTTTCCATAATGTGATGGAGGAGGATGTGTATTATATGCCATATGGAGTTTTTGTTCCTTCTTAGAATTAGGACTTATAAAGTATTATTAAATATTTTCTACTTATGGTGATCACAAAGGTGTGAAATTGATTCCTTTAGAGGATCATGAAATTTAATATTTTTCTCATCAATGATGTCCTATATATTTTTATTCAATGTAAAATATCTATTTTTAGATTATCTAGGGACTTTGTGATAGTCACCATAATTATTTATATCAGATCTATTTGGTAGAGGTATATTTATATCAACCTCTGTAGGAGGAGGGTGAGATATAAGATGACACTCTATTAACCATAAATGTAATGAATAATGAGGGTCAGGTAAAGATGTAAATTGGCTCCTCAATGCGTTAGATAAAATAAGATCATTAGGTTGTTGTGAAACTACATTAACTATGGTGTTTTTGTGTTTTTTTTACCCAAGAGGTTGTATCTTATAACTTTGTTAGATCATTAGTTTAGTACTAGATGTAGATGCAACTAGTGTGTTTTCTACATACTAGATTTTATTAAATGAAATGATCATCATTTCATGGTCCCATAGAAAATAAAATAAGTCATCAAAATATTATCACTTATTGAAGATAATTGATGCACGTAAAGGATTGAGGAAAATTTGGTTGAATATGTTTTGAAATTTATTATCAGCCATATGATTGGTCATTTTATCGAACATTGTCTTATATCTCAAGACATATTCATTGGTAGGATCATTGGTTCCTTTTTTCATCTTTGAAATTTGATCATAGGAAATGTTTTCTCTAATTTTAAGAGAAAAGAATCCAAAAGTTTATATGTAAGAGGTTTGAATGATTTCATGGATTGGATAGGTAAATCATAAAACCACCTCAAAAGCATAGTCCTTGATGATCTTCATAAATAAATTTGAGAAAATTTTATCATTAGAGGCATAAACAAGGCATACCACAAAGAAGGATCTAAGATGATACTTTGGATCACCCTTGGTGTCATTGAATGTAAATTTTGGTGTAACAAAACTAGTTGACAAAGGGTGCAAATATACATTTGATACAAGAGGGTTATGTAAGACGTATTTTGAATCAATGTTATGTGAATAATTTTAATCCTTTCACTAAATTTTTATAACCTTATCATCTATTTTTTTGATAACTTGGAGAAGAGATTGAACTATAAACACATTAGTATTTAGATAAACCATGTGAGTAGCAACCAAAGAGGATGTAAACATGGTTTGAATGGGTATTTTAGTTGAAAATTTTGGTAATTATATAGTAGATATAGGAAGATTTATTGGTATGGAATTAGTTGCAGTACCTTCTAAGGATTCACCATCACTAGGTGAAGGAGCCTTAGCCTTATCATGCTTGTTGATTCCATATCTTATAATATACACAAATTTATTCATTAAGAATTTATTATTATTAATATGCGTGATCAATTATTCTTTATCCTCCTTTTGAAAATGAGTTTTTTCATTAAAATTTTTCATTTCTTAACAAAATAAAAATTTAGAATTTATAACAAAGTAAATTAATCAGGAAAATATGAAAAAAATAGAAAAATGTAATCGAATGTAGGGTTTGGTGTTCAAAGGTTGGGTTCACCAAATGTTCAATGACAAATTTTTATGTGGATCCTCTCAGGATATATAGTGTTAATAACATAGAAATTATAGGACACAAGGGTGAATATCATATCTACAACAAGCCAATTAAATGTTAAACTTAGATATACCATAAGTTAATTTCATAAAACTCAGATAGTCTAAATATGGAAAGTATAAATAAACTATGTATTTAAATGATGCATAAAACAAGATGTTTAGTTGGTTTTGATGCTAAAATAGTGATGGATCTAGAATAATTAGGAAGAGACCCGAAAGATAGTTCTAGAATAATAGTCATATTCTAGATCTGATGCTTTTAAAATTGTAGACACTAATGTTAGCCTGAGATAGTTGCATTGATGATACTATTAGGGTTAGATTCAAGTGTCATGTAAAAATATTTTTTAAATAAGATGAACCCACCTAGATGATTCAATGTTTTCCTTCAGATTTGCTCTTGTGCATTCAAATCTAGGTCATGGACTATCCTTCATGAAATGGTAAAACCCTAGTTCTCCACTTTTTTAGTGAGCTTGGGGAGAATGGGTTAGTGGGCACATAGTGTCAAGATTAACTCAATTAATCTACTTTCATATATTTTTGCATTTATATCCAATAACCTAGAAGAAGGCCTAAGACTCATGTAATTTTCCCCTATGTGTTGGTCTATGTATGAATCATGCAATGTGTGTTAAGTACAACATTGACCTATCTTGTAGCTTGGAAAATAAGATATTTTAACTTATCCTTCAGCAATTCATAACTATATTAGGTTTTTCCTTTAGCTTATATCATAATAGGGTAGAACAAGATTTTTTTTGATAACTTGAGTGTTTTCTAAATGATCTTTTGAATTGAATCTAGGTGTGTACTAGGTGAAGAATGAATGAGGGTTGATTTTGTATTTATACCAATCCTATTGGGAGATAAATCATATTAGAGTATATAGTTCAAACCACAATAATATGTTTCATTTATAAATTAGATAACCTTAGGGTATTGGACATTGTCCATGTGTTGGGAGTGGTCTTATACACTGGGAATTCATCATGAAAATCATCATTGATATGATTTATGTCTAATAATGGGGCCTACTACCAATTTATTTTTAACTATCTGGCCCTTTAATTATTTTTTATAACATAATATTTATTTTGAATTCTTGAGTAACATGATCTATTTTACAATACATACTGAGAAGTAGGGTTTTGACATAATACATTTTAAAATATCAAATTTTGTAATAATTTGTGTCTCATTATTAATCATATACTGCCAAATATTTTTAGTAGAAAACGAAAATGGAAACAAAAGATTCTCTATTGTTAGATAATTTTATTTATAGTTGACAAGTACATTAATGATGTATTAAATAGATCATATTTGTATTGATCATTTTTTGTGCTAATAGTGCACTGAGTGCATGATTTATTACTGACAAGTAAAATAGAAGTCAAAAGTAAGGCATTGGTCATACCAGTATAGGTGGGTCCAACAAGTATTATTTGTGTGTGTAAAACCTATATTAAAGTTGGAAACTTTTGCTTTTATTCTAAAATATTCATGGATTTGTCATACTATTCATCAATCAACTAGATTAGTGATTGGCTCAATGAATGCCTCCTCTATTTTCCTGACTAAATCTCTAAAGATTTCATATGTTATGTCCATGGATTATGTGGTTCTCATAAAATTACTAATATTATCATTTACTAATAAGATCAAGTCAAAGATATGGTTATTGTCATACCCCATGGTGCCCTTGCTTATACTCTTGATCTAATGGATGAAATTGGTATCTCTCTACTAGAATTATTCATTAGATATTAGGCTTGGTTGATTGGGAATGGTTGGATCCTTAATCAAACCTCTTAGTGTCTGTATCATTCTGCCCTCTAGTTGTCTAAAGTCTCATGAGAGACCTTCAATTTTTTTGACCAGTTATTTATGTCCTTGATTTTCTCCATCATGGCCATATTTAAGTGTGTTGGGATGACCATTTTAAGTTTAGGAATCTCATTTCCATTAGTATCTTGATCAGTGCCTTTAATTTTTTGTGTGAGCCTTGCCATAAATGGGCTTGGTTAAGATCCATGGCATGTTGTTTACTCAAGATATCTATCTTAGACCTTAATTCCTTCAAAGAATTAATTTTTTTTAGATAATGTTTTCAAAGTTATTAATAATATATACTAGTACTAAGAGAATAGATTATTCTTCTAGATTTTTTTTCTTGTTTTAGTCCTTTGATTATAGCCTATAGCCTTTCTCTTGCAATTGGGCTAGCTCTAGAACATCTTCTTCAAATATGGGGTCTTCCCTTCATCTTTGTTCCCTCTTCTAAGTTAGGTGAACCAAAGCCTCAACCCTTTGGTGTAGATTCTCCTAAACCTTATTCTTATGACAATTGTTTCAGTTAGTCTTTGTAGGCCTGTAGTAATTGGATCATACCTAATTCTCACTGAAGACTAGTATGATCAATTGGAACCTCTGATTATATTTAGATTGATGATTAAGTTGGAGTGATAAGCTACATTTATTCTTGACTTTACAATTCTATTATCCAATAATTTAAATCTTGTTGTTGAGGGATGTCTGTGTTCTTCACTATTGCCTATGGGTGGTAGGTAGTAGTAAGCTTATCCATCCTTGGTTCATATATGAATGATTTAGGTATAGTTGATCCATAGATTGTGCTCTATTTAACAACTAGGTTTATGTCATTCAAAGGGAAATTAATTATATAAAACTCAGAGGGTCGTGGTACCTGAGAACTACTTAGAATGATGCCCATTTTTGTTTTATTTGCCATTTGGATAATTGCAGTCTTAGCCTTCCTCTTGGGAGGATCAATGATCACTAATTCCAATGAATCCTCTTCTTCCTTCCCTTATTTGGATTCTTCAAAATTTATTCTTTTGAATTTATGTCTATTTCATAGGTCATGCAGAGCATTCTCAATTCATCTTCAAGAGATTCTTGTGGATCTAAAGCTTTCATGTCAATTTATTCTTGTTGAGGCAAATCTTATTTTATTGTTCCAAAAAACTCAAGGACTAAAGAACTTGAAACAACATATCTTGGTATCATATTTTCATGATTATGCTCTATTTTTATGTCAGTTGGTTTAATCCTACAAGGCCTAACATCTACCAGATGATATTGTCTAGGACCAAGATGCCATCTCTCTTTCATCTTTCAATATCTCAATAATCTAGATTTAGGATTTATATTATGTTCCTTTAGTATTCTAGTAACTTCATAATAGTTGATTTGATTAATGTACACAAAGTTATATACTCTAAGTTCATGTTCATAAGGTACAACTAGAAAGCCTTTTCTATTCAAGTTCTCCTTTACCATACCATTGAGATCCCACAATATATTGTCATCCATATACAAATTGAAACAAAATTTATGTTTTGAATCCACTTTAGTTTGCTCCCATTGTCTGAAAGTGGTTCTACCAATAGTCATGGGAAAATCATAGAGAAATCCTTTCCTCTTGGTCTTGTATATCCCATTTATTCTATCAAACAAATGGTATGCTACTTTATATTCTACCAACTTATCTGGCATGTGTAGTGGCAGTTTAAGGGGGTCACTTTAGGTTAACCCTTTTTTATAACTGTGCAATAAAGGTATATCCAAATATGTAACATTATCTTAATGGACTTATTGACTATAAGTGTTATCCTTATTATGGAGAGACCATGGATAGCTTGGCTTAAAGTAGGATATAGACAGTCACTGATGAATTAGATATTGTCCCTATATTTGTAAATGTGTAGTTTTGAGTAATATTAGGACATAGTTTGGGTACTATTGGGGAATCACTCTCTTTGGTTAGGGATTTCATTTATGGCATATAGATCATCTAAAAATCATTACATCATGAACTCAATTATCTTCTTTATTTTAATAGTAGAGATTTGTCGACTTAAGAAAATGCTAATTATTTGGCCTAAAGGATGTATTTCCACTTATTCAGTAAATAAATACACAACATACACCCATATAGGTTTCATGTGTGTAGTATGTGAAAATCCATACAATTTGTTCAACATGGTCATAACCATTCTGACTCCTAGTTTGAATTGGCTCATAGGGATTTTCTTGTTAGGATCTACAATTGCTTTGTCACCAACTTCTAACCTTTTCCATAAGTTTATTTCATTATACATTTTTGAACCCATGCATTAATGGAGATGATGTCCATTTTGGGCTTAGGTATTTCATAATAATATTTAAAGGCAACAAGGGATATGTATGTTATTTTTATCAAACTAGGTTTATGGATAATCATACCCTTATAAATTTTAGCATGTTTAAAAATAGGACTAAGGATGTTGATGTAGTACAATACCATTTTCATGGTGATATAATAATGGAGTCCTATAATTTTAATTACCATGATGTCATCATGTAGTCTCTTTATCAAAAACAATGTCTCCTCTTCCTTAGTTAAAATTATTTGGTTCTCTATGGTTTAGAACAAGTTTGAGCAATTATTGTCTCCTATATTTAGTGAAGAATCCATAAACAATATATATTTAAATAATCTACCCTATATTCTGATCAATACTATAATTCAACCACTTTATTCAATGTAGCTCCATAGGATGCCATTACTATTATTCTAATTAAATTTTTCACTTGTGAATGATAATTAAACACTTTTGACTATTTGGTTAGACTCTTTAAATAACTTTGATTATTAGGCTCTCTCTTCTTACTCAAAATAATGAATGTATGAATAATTTTATAAATTTTTCATATGTCTAAGGGATTTTAGGGGTTTTAATTGAGATTTAATGGTGGCATAAAAATTTAAAGTATTTTCTTTAGTAATCCAAATTGTATTTTGATCTCATATTTATATATTTACATGCTTGGATCAACAAAATATTTTGATCTGACATGTCTACCTATGTGGCATATCCTTTGCATATTTATTTAATTTTAAAATATGTCCATTATCATTTTAAACACATCTCTTCATCTTGTTCCCCTTGGAAACTTGATTAAATTTGCTTGATTGATCTTCTCAGGAGTCTCCTGGCCTTGACTTTCAATGTTGGCCATTGATCTTTCATCTGATCTTCCAATATTGTGACAATTGGAATCTCCATGTGCCTTCTATGTATCATGTTGTTAGTCTCCATTCAATCAACTCCCTTACACCATGTGGTAGCCTTGCATGTAATCTAAGATTATTAAGTTATTGATTCTATTAGCACCATCAATCTCCATCTACATGTTTGAATGCATACAGTCGATCTTTGATCTTCATGATCAAATGAATGCCATTGATTGACTAAACATATGATCAAATGCAGGTTGTTGATCTGCTATAAATTACCTGTGATTGTGACACATAAAAGCCTCATGTTTAATTTTAGGATCCTTTGGCCTATTTGACTTCATGATCATAATTAGATATCTATCTACATGATTAAATACATGTCATTGTTCTTTGATCTACGTGATCAAATGCACGTCATTCATCTCTATTGACTTATTGACTTTGGGCGATCATTTATGTGCCTTTAATCCTTGATCTGATCAAGTGAGGTTTCCACACTTGGTATCCATGCATTTTGTTCATACATGAGAAAAATAAAATCAAAGAATAAGTGCTTTAGACTTGTAATGACTTAGCATAGTTATTAGACTAAAATTTTAATGAAATAAACTCGATCAAAAATTAGTCTAAAATTAAACTAAGAATACGATGGAATAAAGTGACCTATCAAAAATATTAATCCATTTTAATAAAAACTTAGGCTAAAGTAATTTAGACTGAAGTTTTGTACGTTATTTAAATTTGGATTCAATTAATCAATTAAGGACCAAATTTTAGTATAATGACTCAAATGGGACCATATTAGTTAACCAACTAAGGGTCAAATTAAAATTGAAGCATAAACCCATGAACATTTATTCATTCTAATGAAGATCCATTGATCCTGCAAGATGGAAACATATGGGCCAAATGTTAGCAACATTAGATAAGACCAAAAAAACCTTATGTGATAACATGCCAATGTAAGCTAATTCAAAACATGATACTCAATAATGCACTATGATCAAGTTTAATGCCTAATTTATAGCATAATTTACAAAGTTTGAATAAGGGTCCTCTTTTTTTAAGAATGGGGGATGTTGACCTCAACAAGTAGGGAATAAAAGATAGTTTATTAATCAATATAAGATTAAACCTTCTAAACAAGATATTAAACTACAGGTTGGATAACTAGTCAAGAAACCAATGATCATTGGTAGTTTTTGTTAATATGTACATATATTTAAACATATTTAATAGTCCAAGAAAACAAAATATATTGAAATTTAGTGTACATAATCAATGAATGTTGTGTTTCTGTGATTGAAATTACAATTCTACAATGGAATATTGTGACTATTTCACACAAAACATCCAAATTAGCTTATCTACAATATGAATAACTATATTAATATAATACTTATACAAAACCTAAAAAAAAAAAGGCCAAAACAATAAAACTTTTTTAATGACTTACAATATTCGAGAAGAACAAGATTTACACATCAAGACAAAGATGCATAACAACCTTTAAGATTTCTTATTAATCTAAATATCTGATATTTTCCTCCATTTGAAATTAGGGGATACAAGAATGTACAATATTTGTGGAGGGTTTTCCTCATTCTCCAACAAAAGTCTAAATTTACAATTTCAATTTTAGAACTCATACATGGTATGCATGTCCAAGATATAAAATAGAATAAAATGCCTAAATTGTATAATTACAATATAAACATATACATGCTCAAAATAGAGTGAAAATATGAATCTTTATATGTGTGTGTGTGTGTGTGTGTGTGTGTGTGTGTGTGTGTGTGTGTGTGTGTGTGTGTGTGTGTGTGTGTGTGTGTATGTGTATACATATACATATACATATACATATATAATGAGTCTTTATAACTATATATTGGTGTATATATATACATACATACACCAATATGTATAGTTATAAAGACTCATATTTTGACTCTATTTTGAGCATGTATATGTTCTCTCTCACACACACACACAGATATATATATACACATGTACGTGCTTGTTTACACATATATGTATATATTTATATGTCCACACATACACAGATATACACATACAAACACACATCTTACCTTCTTGGTAGTGTCCTTCTTTGTACTTAATGTGGTAATGAAAGTAGTGGATATGTGAAGAATTAGTAGTCATTATTAATGATGAAATACGAGTAGGATAAGGAAAAGGAACTGCATGAGGAAATTATTGCGGATTATTATTTACTTTAAATCAATATTACTTAGAATGTGGCAAATTAGTTAGTAAAAATTATTGTTATGTAAAAATAATGTATATTTCGTTATGTTATATGGTTAGTCTAATATGTTATAAATATAATTATCAATATATCATTTTTTGTACTGGTTTAACAACCACAAGATTCTCAAAGAAAACTATAAATTGTTGACTCCCTTTGAATATATTTATAAACTTTGATTGTGAATGTAATATACATGAAATTCATTAATGTTTTGTATGTTGACATCCTCCAATGTTTACATTTGGTATGAAAGTGATACGGGTTTCTGATATTTGTGAGGGGCATCTATAATTTCTGATTATATTATTTGATGTGAAATTTATTTTATCAGATACTTTGTAATGATAGTGTAAGCATAGTTTTGCTGGTATTTTAGTATATGAATATTTTTGGTCGAGTCTACTATCTCCAAGTCTACCATTCACCCGTATCCACGTGCTTAGATGTTCACACTCGTGCGATGTTTGCATATTTTCATTATTCACGTGAATTAATTGGCAATTATATTTATGTTCTCCATGCACACGGCCTATTTAATTGATGCAATATTATCGATATTTTTCTTCTCAAAATACAAATAGTTTTGAAATAATTAGGTGAACGGACGGCATCATTGGCTATATTTGTGTAATTTAAAATCTTTGGCAGTTTGTCAAAGTGCATAGACTATAGACCTAGCACATTAACATAGATTATAAGACACCATGGAATGCAATTTTTTGTTTTCATTATGTCATAATCATCCATCGTGCACTTTCCTATAAATCTCTATTATAAATACTCCAAGCACGGGTCTACCACTTCGCCAAGCTCCTCGGCTTTGCTTCAAACATTGGAGATACCCATCCATGTTTTTTTTCTTGGCCTTAACATCGAATCTTGCGAACTCAAGTTTGGCATTCTCTATTACACCCACCATCTACGTCAAAGGATTTGAATTAGGTTTGACCTCTTCAAACCTCTCTAGACTTCCTCACTTTCATTGACGGGGTGAATATTATTTTTGTTGGTCATTTATCTAGTGTTTTAGTATAGGTGTTTTGTATAATTAGACTAAGTTACACTATTTGTTTGTTCTTTAGTTTAGGTTTCATAAACATACATGTTTTAAAATTTTATTTAGTGTATTGAGTCATGTTAGTACGAATGAAAGATGTTGTATGTTATCAAAAGATGAAATTAGACATTTTTTTTTTAAGGGATGTAATACCGTTTGTATGTAATGATTATATTATGAAGGGGGTATATGTTTATGGAAATGACATTCATATAATCTTTATAATCTTTATTTTTTAGGAAACATTGAATCTAAAGGTGGTCAGTGGTAATGGAATAAGGAAGCTTTCTATACTTCTTTTCAGTCACCAATAACAGGGTCCATATGATTTGGTGGCATTTTATTTTAGTTATGTGGTGTAGATTTTAGTTGTATTTTTCAATACATTTTGTAATAAGAATAAAGGTTCATTCTTGATCACTTGAATACCTAAATATAATATTTATAGATGATAATATATACCCTCGTAGTTAAATAGAGTCTCTTATTATGCTTATGATAGTCAAATTGGTGAAAGAAGATTCAATTAAGTGCACATGTCAATTAATGGTAAAATAGAATAAAGTAAAAATTACTAGGTATTCATGATAAAATTTAAGTTAGTACAATGCTAATATTCAGAATATGTAACAATTTGAACATAGTTCTCATATGCAATGTTGGTGTTTGTGAAATATTGATGTAATGTTAAATTTTGATGCAATCTTTATGTATTTATGCATCTCAGCAATTACTTGTGACTTTTGAAGTGTATGTAAAATTAACTTAAGACTACTAAGGTTGTATGGACTCTAGATTAAGAAAAAAAAAAGAATTTTTTTATAAATGTACATTTATATGTTTTAATGATTTTCCACGTTTTTGCTTAATATGTGAAAAATGAATTAAATTGTGGTTTTATAGTGATAGTTTAAGAATTCTCTCATATGGGACTTGTTAGACATGTGTGATGACCCATCAAATGAATTTAAATCTGGAAAACTAATTTTTATTTGGTGGAAGTATGTGGATGGAAGAATTGGATAATACCAAGGAGTGTGATACTCTAAAAGGAGTGGTATTGTATAAATCTCAGATATAATTAAAATGACAGTGTGGATCAGTCTAAATGTGAGACTAGATTGTTGTTGAAAATACACGATAAAGATATTGTGAGATCATAAGTTATTTTTAGAGATTGGTCATCTACATAGCAATGAAAGAATGGTGATGTGAAAACTGTGGAAATGGTTCTAAACTAGTTTTGTATAAGTTCTCACAAATGCATTGTTTCAACTAAAATTTGAATCCACATATTTAAATTTACCACACGTCTCTCCAAAAAATCACTATATCTTTTACCTCGAAGAAATTTCTGTGAATTCATAGTGAATTTTTCTCATGACATAAATATGTGGTAGGTCCCATGGTGTCACAATATCAGAGGTCCCATCATTTTTAAAGTGGAGGAAGCTGAGGAAAAATTTAGGCTACGATCTTTGTTTTAAACTATAAAACTCAACATTTGTCGTGGGATTCTAGCCGTTGCACATAGCCAAAATATATAAAGTATTTAATCTTACAGCTACTATTATTTTATCTACAAACTCAGCGAGAGTAAATAATATAATTTTGTGGATACCCTTATGTTAGCATTGGATGCCAGTGGAAAATACTTTTATGAATTAAATGATACCTTACGAATGGGTTTATTTATTTATTGAATTAATAATGAATCACTCCTACATTATTATAATGACAATAACTTCTATTATTTATATTGGGAAATATTTAAATATATGTGTTTAAGCAAACATGACTCCACGTAAGGCTGGGCGGAAGATATAAAGATACCTTTTAGTTATAAATTAATTACGATAAGAAGTGGTTGTCCCATTTAAGTGATATATATTGAAAATTGCCTATGATTTATAATACGTCGAAATAGGTAACCCAAGTGTAATTTTATCATAAAAATTAAAGTGAATGAAACCATAAATA
>JARHVA010009447.1:252500-265000 GCA_037957365.1 Torreya grandis | reverse complement strand
ATATGTTATGTCATCAAATCATAATGTTACTAGTCAGTTGAAATACATAATCAAATCAAGTGAGTTAATGTACTCAATTTTATACCAGTTATAATACAATGAAAAACCTCATAACATAATAGACAATTAACATACATATGTAAGTCATGACTCATAATTCAATAAAATCAAATAATATTTATAATAAATAGTGCAAGTATCATTAATTTAGTCTAAATAGTTTAATTTTTTGTGTGTCTAGTATCAATATATCTCTCTCTCTATTCCCATTATTAATATATTCACCCCACCTTTCATTATAATAACCCATTAAACTGACTCTATGGGTGAAACAGTCTTGAAACCACTTATCAGACAAATAAGTAATTAGATAGTGTCATTATAATAATTATCATATAATCATAAATAAATTATTTAATGTAATTAATGTATTAATTAAATCAGTTCACCTGATCATAAAGCATAATAAACATATGAAACATATATCAACAAATATATTGATGGTGAAGCAAATAATGTAATTGATAAATCATATAACATATACCAATACATCTCAGCAATAAATATCAGATCTTCTAAAATTTAACCACATATTCTAGTATTTAATGATTTAAATAGTCAGTAGAGGAAACTTGTGACATTGTTCCCCATAAAACATGTCATTGACCTAATTACATTTATTTTAAACAATAACTATATAAATAAAGCAATAGTTGATAGAAACAAATAATGCTCAACTAAATTATCATATAAGAAAATCAAAAAATATCCTTAAGGACTCCTCATAGTCTTGCCATGTAGCATTATCCTTCAAATATTGGTCCCACTATACTTTGCATTATAATAATTATATATTGCATAACATAAGCTTTCAAGTATCAATCATTCTAATTGGTTATACTTTTACCACCCCTAAATCATGAACTTGTAATGCATTCTAATCCAAAACATGTTTAGGATGATAAATATACTTCTTAACATATGAATCATGAAAAACATTATGAATTTATGTTATATCTAGTGTAAATTTAAGCCTATACTACATAGGATTAGTTACTTTCAGAACCTCATAGCGTCCTACATATCTAGGTGATAACTTTGCTACTTTATTGAACTCTTTTGTGATTTAACCTATATAAAAACTTTTTCAAACTAAGAACTAACTTGATGTTATTTTTATATTATCATAAATTTTATGTCAATCGTTAGCTTCAACAAATCTATGTCTTATTAATTTTACTTACTCTACCATTTCAGTAAGAATATCCAATCAAAAAACTAGTTTATCTTCCAAATTATCCCAATCGATTAGTATTATTCAAATCTTATCATATGATGCTTCAAAATGAGTAATTTGAGTAAATGATTGATATGATTTATTGCATTCAAAATCAAATAATGGAAAGTAATATTCCCATTTTTATTCATGGTCCATGTATTATGTGCTCAATAAATCTTATAATATCTAATTTATTCCCTCTATTTATCTATTTATTTCTAGATGGTAAGCTATACTAAAATTCCCTTGATTCATAAAGTTGAAATTGAAGTCAACCAAAAATTAGAAGTCATTATAGGGTCCCTATCTAAAATAATCTTCTTCGGAGACCCATGAAATCTACAAATTTATTTCACGAATCTCTTAAAAAGCATTGGTGCATAATTGTCTACATTACCAGGAATAAAATGAGCTTCCTTTATAAGTTTATCCATAACTACTAAGACCATGTCATGATGGTTCCTGGATAGATCCAAACTTTGGACAAAATCTATACTAATAATTTTTCACTTACATTTAGGTACATGATGTGGATACAATAAAATACTAGAATACACATGCTTGGCTTTGGTGTTCTAATACATCAAGGATATAGACACAAAATTAGTTGCATCCTTCTTAATTACTTTCTATAAATAAAATGGTTTTAACCCTACTACCAGCTTAGTCACTCTTAGATGCCTTAAATATGGATAATTTTACAATTCATTTACCATAATATCCTCAAATTTTCCTTACTAGCCTCACATATCCTATCATTATAACTTGGAATCCCATTATTCTCAAAATTAAATCCCTTATATTAATGATTTTTAGAATTGTCATCCAAATCTTTGTTAATATGTTCATAAAATTCATTTACATATGAGAGTTTTTATACTTGGTCCTAGAAAATGATCCTTATTATAGTGAATGTTAGAGTATTTTATGGTTAAGGGCACCATCTTAGATGGCAAAACTTGATCTTATTATAATTCCCAGTTTCTAACAAGGTGTGTGGGAGGCAACTCCCCCACTAAGGAGACCATGTGAAAAATGCATTGTAAAATATTTCAATTTCATAGTAAATCTATACCATTCACTATTAGGTTTTAGATATAATGATATAAATTATGTTGGTGTATTTATGAACTAATATATAACCCTCCTTTAATATGAGGGTATTTTAATCATGATGGCACATGGTGTGTGAGTGAATATGATATTACAGTGAAAGTACTATATGTTTTCACCTTCATTTATTGTATTGAATAAGAGAAAATTAGTTGTTTTTGTGTGGATGTTACCCATTTTGGGTGAATGACATTAAATTTATGTTTATCTTATGTTATTTTTTAAGCATTTTATTTTTATCTTTATTTCATTAATATTGCTCTGCATTCTATATTCCTTACACACCTAAAACTCTATTATCATTTCCCTTAATGTAGTTGATATCAAAATGATAATCTGATAGAAACTATAACCACTGCCTCTTATAATAATTGAGGTTGGGTCAGGTGAAAATATACTTAATATCTAAGTCATCAATCTTAAGATCAAAAGGTTTACCAAATAAACAATGCATCCACACTTTCAAAACATAAACTAGGACAACAAGTTTTAGGTAATTAGGAGCATAATATACCTCATAAGGCTTCAGGTTCCTAGATTCATAGGCCACAAATGAACCATCCTACATGATAAATCCTACTAAACCATCTCTTAAATCATCTATTATAAATGAAAAATGGCCATTCATATCTAAAATTTGTAACATTCGTTCAAAATTAAGCCTTTGTTTCAGAACCTAAAAGGCTTCTTCACACTTACATGATCACACAAAACATTATTCCTTCCAATGAAGAGAGGTAATTGGGTTACCTATTTTTGATAAATTTGGTAGAACCTTTTTGTAGTACCATGTTAATCCCATAAAACTATGCACGTCATGCACATTTTTGGGTGTTGGCCAATCTATGATGGTCCTAATTATTATTTTGTTAACTAAAAATCCCTATATGAAAATTATGAGTCCCAAGTATTGTATTCTTATTTTAAATAAAGTACATTAAGATAACTTCCCATGAATCTTATGCTTATGTAACCATCACAAAACTAACAACAAGTACTTGGTATGCTCTTGCTTACTCTTAGAATAGATAAGGATGTTATCCAAAAATACTAGTATAAACAAGTCAAGAGAACATCTAAACACATTGTTCATGAGATTCATGAATGCTAATCTTACATTTATTAACCCAAAAGGAAGTACTAAGAACTCATGCTGCCCATAATGAATTATGAAATCTATTTTTATAATATAATCCTCTTGAATTCTTAACTAATGATACCATGAATGAACATCAATCTTAGAAAATATTATATCACCATATATTATGTTGAAAAAATCATCCATAAAGGCAATGGATACTTATTATTGATTATTTCATTATTAATCATGTGATACTCAAAACACAAGTGAAGGGTTATATCCTTATTCTTAACAAAGAATAAGAGTATATCGCATGGTGAATCACTTTAGTGATTCAAAACTTTGACAAACATCTCCTATATTTTTTCCTTGAACACAAAAAACTCAATTATTTTCATTTCATAAGGAGCCTTAAACTGAGGTTCCAATCCTAGAATAATATCAATGGAGAAACCAAATTCCATTTTAGGAGGTGACCCTTGTAATTATTAAAAAAAATGTCTAAAATTTCTTATATAAAAGGATATTCTTCTAAATTAAGTTCCTTAAATTTATAAACTTAATCTATTTTAAAGAGTAATTATTGGCATCCCTTACATTTATCCTTCTTCTACTGAATGGATGAAATTTATTTGAGGTTTAACAGCCTATAACTTCATTGGATTTAGGTTTGGTTTCATAAATCATCCAAATATTCATCCTTTTAAAGGAAACAATCAACTTTGGCTTTGTGTCTAGAAAGTCAATTATCCCTATGATCACATCATATAAATATAGTCATGTTACATAAATTTCAATAGCCATGGTTAATTATGGAAACTTGATTTTAGCGACAACTAGACATCTATCAACAATGACCCTGGACTCATTCCCATATTATATTGACCATGCCTTTTGCATAAAACTATATTTTATAGATAATTTACTTAGTATTTTAGGAAAAATAAAGCATTTTATAGCTTTTATATAAATTAAAATATTATTTGGGTGACCAAACATAATACTTGTTACTTCAATGAGACAGGCTTGAAAATCTAATTTTTATTAATCTAGTGCTACATGAATACGATTTTAGAAGGTTCTTTGCTAAGAAGTAAAGTATTAATTATTGTTCTTGTCATTTATTTTATACTAAGGATAATCCTTGGCATAATGATCTCCTTGCAAAGTGAAACATCCACTAGGCAGTCACTTCCTCTCACCCTGATTTGCACCCTTAAATCTTTTTCAAAAATTAACTCCTAGTTTCCTATTCCTAGAATTATTTATAAATCTTGAATTTTTGCTATTGACTTGATTCTTGGAATTACTATTATGTTTCAAATTCTTCTTCATGAAATCTATCTTAGAGATACCAAATATTTTTTTATACTTTTCTCTTACCTCTTTGAGTGATTCTAGATTATTTTCTTCTTTAACCACCTTTTCAAATACTTGATTCATGGCAGATAGTCCATGGATATCCATTTTATAACTATTTTTGGGTTTGAGGCCCATAATGAATTTCTTAATTCATTAATTCTCATCCTTATGGTAATATGGAATATACTTCAAGAGATTTTTAAACTACTCCCATTATTCATTTATTAAAGTATATACTTGCCTCAAGTTCTATAAATATATAAATTTATTTTTTAAATAGCATTAAGGTAATAACCATGATCTAAATAGAGTAACAAATTACTCCCATGTAGTGTTACTATAATTTAGATTCATCTCAAGCTTCTTTTTAGCCCAACAAGTTGTTGATTCACTAGCCAATTAGTAAGCTCCCCACATATAATTATACACCTCAAACTAATTATAAATATCAAATTAATTTTCCATCTCTTCGAGGTAATATTTAACTCCATCACCTAAAACAATGAAATCAATCTTGGGTGGATTAACTTCCTTCATGTCATATGTAATCTCTTCAAATAATAGATATCTAACCACTTGAATAACTTCCTCATTCACATACTCCTAATTAACTTTTTTCTCTTCATATTGTTCTTGTAAAACTTCTTGTTCATGTTCCTCTTTAGGCCAAGGGGACTTCTTTATCAAGAGCTGCTATTTTGTATCTAGGCTCATTCAAAACAATGATAATCTAATAGAGGTTCAAAAATTTCTTTTATACTATTTGATTAGGATTAGATGAAGGGTTTCATTATAAGGTTCCTCTACTTATTTATCACGAGACGTTATTATATCTCTAGTCTCATCCAAAATAGTAAAAATATCATTGAGTTTCATAGCTTGATCTTTTGCTCGGTGATTAGGATCAATTGAAGCATTTACATTGAAGGATCTCTCTCCACTTGATTTATCTTTCATTATTATCCTCAAAAGAATTAGGATTTTAAAATAAATATAGTGGACTAATGAGATTTAAACCTTAAGCTCTGATACCATAATGTTAGACCCCACTAAGCTAACCAATAGTTACACTAATTCTTTTTTATCACTTAAAATTACTTATAAAATCATTTATAGTTATTTGTGTAGCACTTGAAAACTAAATGAACCTAAATCAATAACTGATGCAATAAAATTAACTAATTTTTTAAATCAAATCCATTTAATACTCAAGCAATAAAGTGGTCTATAAGTTGAATAACTATCAATCATGTAATATAGAATGAAACAAGTACAAAGATATTGATATAATAAGTAAATCATTCATAAATGTGCTTACAACCAATAATTTGTATACTTTTATAATAATATATTATTTACATAGCCACTAATGTGTTGAATATTGATCAAACAAAGATATAATGTAATACAATGTCAAATATAAAAAAACAATGATTAAATTAGTAAACATGACCTACTCAGATAGATCCATGATGTATCTCGTAGCTTGAGTGTAATGCAAAAAGTTGAATCATATGAAAGAGAAAGGGTATCATCTTACTACTTTACCTCCAACCATAGACCAATAGTCTACCACATAGTTCATAATTGGGAGTATCCCTACCCTTCATAGAGTGGAAAATAAATATAGTGTAGATACCCAGAGATCAAATAGAACCCATGTGTGTACTATAATGATGACATACATAAATCATAAATACCATGAAATCAAGTCCTATATCTACATTATATCAAAAAACACATGTAAATTTTAAGTATATTGGAATGACAATGTCTTAGCTTGGACATTTCTTTGGCCAGATATTTCAATAGAGAAATCGGATATAAAAATCTGAGTCAATCCACTCACACTAAACTATATTATACTTGATCATTATACAAATTATAATAAGGGATAATTATATGAGTTACCCACTGGAATAATCATATATCTATCATTTTTTATCCATATATGCAATGTAATAATTCTTATAAGCATAATAATGTAAACTTAGGCATATTTTTTAACACAACATGAATAAATGATACAACTAGTCATAAACATCATTACTTTTATTCTATTCACTCGATCACAAAGGTGATTTTATTCTCATTAAAGAACACTATACAACTGAGTATATGCAAAAGGTTGAAATATTAAATTAGAGTATTCTATGTTCATGTCATCATAGTTTTGTACATTTTTCATGCATATTCAAATATGTATCATATTATAAAGCTAAAAAAATATTTTGAACCATGGTTTACAAGATGATTTAACTACAAATATTGGTTATGATCTTTTTATATAGATTTATCTCTATTTATTTCATCAATACCTGATATGAAATAAAACCATACTTCATAATAGTATATTATACATACAAAATGTACCTTATATTTCCATACCATAAAATATTTAAATACTTACTACTAAAAAAAGGGGCACACATTGTACATTAATTTTATTTTAATCAAACTAACCAAAGGTAGACTTATCATCAATGAAGTTATTCAATTATTAAATATTCTACCTAGAAACTCAAGCCATAACCCATATCCATACAAGGTTCCTTAAAAGTCTCATAATGACAATAGTGTTATTATTTTTCTATATTTTGGTCATTTATTTTAACATTACATAGGTGAAATCAACTGTCTATTAGCTTAAGTATTTTATTCTCAGACAAGTATATTATATACTCATACATATATAAATGTCTATACATCTAATGGATAAATATATAACTATCATATATGAATAAGTAAGTGTGTGTGTGTGTGTGTGTGTGTGTGTGTGTGTGTGTGTGTGTGTGTGTGTGTGTGTGTGTGTGTGTGTGTGTGTGTGTGTGTGTGTGTGTGTGTGTGTGTGTGTGTGTGTGTGTAGAACACACACACACACACACACACACACACACACACACACATGTATATATAAACACATATATATGTTAAGGATTATAGTTATTACATTGGTGTTTACTTTATTAAATAACTATTGACATGAATAGTTATTTTTTTAGTTATATGAATATATTGTTATAATAATATATTTCATATATAGTTAGGAGGTTGTTTAAGTGAATGTTTATAGGGATATTGGGATCCCCATATATAGCTTATGCACTTTCTATATAAGTGCTTTGAAATGTATCATATGTAATAATTTTAATTGGTGAAATATAATATTATTATTCTATGTATTCATTATGTGAGAATTTTATCAGAGTGTTTCCTATTTGGATTATAAACAAGAATCAATATATAATATCAAAGCAATCTGATCAAAATATTTAATGGATCTATGATAATAAATTAGGTCCAATTTTTTTCACTTCACCCCTTGGATGTGAAAATGATAATTTATTGAGAATATTGTAGTATACGATCGAAGAGAATTTAATTGCTTTTTAGATGTTTTGCCATGAATTTAGTTGACTTTTAGATAACTATGTTTGTGTGTCAATAGCTTGAGTTGGATCTCACTCAAGGACATAAATAGGGTTTAAATATTTTCTAATCTAAGGTAGGTTTAGTTTAGTAAAAGTTATTTAGGGTCTTAAGTTACTAAAAAGTTATAAGAGTCTAAAATATCTATTACATGGCATAAAGATAAATAGCTTATATTGAGTCTTTTTCTCTTATGTATAGATTATGAGTGATTCATTTTATAGTTAATATAATTGTTAGCCAATATTACATTGGATACTATTATAGTTAAAATTAATATAGTTAAAATTGGTTTTGGTTTAAATAACTGTCAAGACTTTTTTAGGTCATTGTCAAAATGTCATTTATATTTAAAATTGAAATATATTGAAAATTCAATCATTTTTTGTTAAGAGTCATTTAAAATAATGCAATGAGAGAGTAAAAGTATATATCCTCACAAATGCATTATCACTTGTATGTAACATCTGAATTATGGTGGGGGATTTCTTCTCAAAAAATTCATGCATCTGAGCTTCATCAACACATTTCTTGAGTAAGAAACAATCTACTCGAGGATGGAGGAAATGAAGGTAGGAGGTTCCATAAAATCTCATCAGTCACCAATGATGGGGTTTCATATGATTTGGTGACATCTTTTATGTGTTATGATTTGTCATTTCTTAGTGTTCTCTATTTTGTACCAAATCATCTAACTCCAAGGACAATTCTTTAGTGCTAGTGAAAATTGTCTATGATGTATTATTTTGTGTGGAAAAACACTTTGACAAAGATTAAATAAGATTATAATGAAGATTTAGTCCTCACGATATTTAATTTTTTAGTACTATGTGTGCTTTCAATCCCCTAATGGATTGGTGAAAAGGAGTGTGTAGATAGAATGTAATGAGGTAAATGTTGTATAAGAGAGTAGATAATTGCAAAAATAATATGATTGTAGAGATCCTATAACTTCCTTACTTATTTATGAAGATGATCAGCCATTAAAACACTCGTTGACTTCTCATGGAGTTAATGCAAGAAGTGTTCCTTACATAGTAATGGTCATGTGCAATAAATCCAGACATCAACGTTAAGACATTAGTATGCAGGCCTAAATGTATATGTTGGCATATGATTTCATGAATATATATTCTCCCCATGTAAATACTAAGAGGGAGAACGTTAAGGATTAATGTTTACATTGGTATTTACATTAGTAACTATGAATTTCATGAATATTTACTTCGTTAGTTATATGAATTTTTTTTTGTAAAAACATATTTCTTATATAGTTTGGTGGTTGTTTAAGTAAAAGTTTATAGGGATGTTGGGATACCCATATATAGATTATGTACTTCTTATATAAGTTATTTATAATGTATCATATGTAATTAGTTAAATTGAAAAATAGAGTATATTATTTTGTGTACTATTTATATAATATTTTTTCCTGAGTGTTTTATATTTTTATTGTAAACTAGAATTAATATAAATACATACATACATACATACATAAATACATATACTTTAACCTTACATCTAATTCATTAATACATCAAGATTAATAGATAAAATACAGAGGGTGAAAAAGAACCAAATTATATTACACAACATACATTCCATATCTAAACAATAGAAGAAGGCCTGTTAAATAGGCAAAAAAATGATCCACCTGAGAAACATGTGAAAAAGGGGAGTAAAACAACCAACATTGGCTATCATGAATATAGTTGAGCCAAAAAAACAAACTAACCTATTATCCAAATTGGTTAAGGAAATTAACCATAGACTTATTACCTTAGTCAATAACCCAACGTAAATAGATGATTATGATAACACCCTCCCTTAATGACAAAACAAAAAATAAGAACAATTGTATCTCTAAATTTTATTAGCTTGTCTATACCAAGTGGTTTGGTCATTATATCAGCCAGTTTCTCTATAGTGGGGTAGTGGAAGAGACTGATGTCTTCGTTTGTAACCAACTCTCTGGTGTAATGATGGTGAACCTTAATGTGTTTGGTATTGGAATATAATACTAGATTTTTCACCATTTTTAGAATAATCTAGTTATGACAAAAAACTAAAGTAGGCTTTGATGACTCAAATTGAAGATCCTCGAAGAAATTATTTATCCACGTAGTTTCACAACCTAAACTGAGCATAGAATTATACTCTGATTATATTAAAGATAATGCCACTAAAGTTTGAATTTAACTCTACCATTAGAAAATTCCTGAACTAAGAGTGAATACATAGCCTATTGTAACTTTTCTTCAATATACTAATCCTACCCAATTAAAGTCAAAATATTCTAAAAGTTAAAAAGCTACATACTTCTCATATAGTATGCCAAAGTGAAGAGTAGATTTGACATATATTAATACCCATTTTATAGACAATGAATGTAATTCCTATGGTTTAGACATGAATTGAGATATAAAACTCTCTAAAAAACAAATATCCAATCTAGTGGTCATGAAGTAAATGAGACTACCCACTAGTTGTTTATATATTATTTTTTTGACTAGAGGTGAATCGGTGTTGGTTGAAATTATATCTCCAACATCCATAGGTGTGTGAGTTAGATTAAAATCCATCATTCTAAACCTTTCCATCAATGATTTGGCATAATAATTTTGTGACATGAATACAACATAATCAGCATGCCAAAACTCAACAACTAAATAGTATTTCATTAGTCTTAAGTTTGTCATGTCAAAAGTACAACAAATATAAGCCTTCATCTACTAAGTGAGACTACCACTACTCCTAATGATAGCTATATAATCAACATATACAATTAGAATCAAGATATCATTAGTAGACACCTTTACATAGAGATTTGGTTTAGAGTTACACCTTTTGAAACCAAACTCCCTAAGATATGTATATGTCTTCATAAACTAGTCTCAATGAGCTTGTTTCAGCTTGTACATGAACTTGATCAACTTGAAAATAAGATGTTCCTTACCAGGCACTTAAAAACCCTATCACTAAACCATGTAAACTTCCTCCTCTAGATATCCATTTAAGAAAGTACTCTTGATATCCATTTGGTGCACCTTCCATCTAAACAAAGTTGTAATAGTAACAATTATATGAAAAGTTACAATCTTTATAGTAGGAGCAAAAGTATGCTCATAATATATCTATTCCTCTTGTGTGTAACCTTTTTTAAAAGGTATGCCTTTATTTTTATCCAAGAAACTATCTACTTTACATTTTACCTTGTAAATCCATTTACAACCACTAGATTTATTTCCTGGTGTTATCTCTATGAGCTCTGAAGTTTTATTTTTCATCAAGGAATCATATTCCAATTGCATAGTTGATTCCCAGTTGTGCTTCCCCTTGGCCTCTAAAAAATAATTAGGCTAAAAAACAAGTGAAACAATAGTTTTTAGAGAAAAATTATCATGGTCACCTCTATTACCAAATTGGTTTCCTGATCTCAATTTTCTTCCGTCCACACCTTGTGGCAAGTCTCCTTTCTTTAGTGTTTCAATTATGGAAGAATACCACTTTGGCTTCTTTGGTTTTTTTGTTAGAACCCCACAATGACCTATATCAATTCCCTCTCTAGAATCTGATTCCATTGATGAACTAGAATCCTAATCAACTTTCACACCACAACTTGTAATAGAGTCACTATGAAAAAACAATGACTCAATATATGAAACTATATTAGTTTCTATGAAATATGGTATCTGTTCATTTACTATGACATCTCTATTTACCACAATTTTGTTAATAGAAACATCAAGTAATATGTTGGACTTTAACTACTAACTATACCCAAAAAACATGTATGCTTTGCTTTTCACATCCAAGTTACTTATTTTTTGACTAGGAATAACTACAACAGCTACACAACCAAAATTTTGAAAAACACTTACATTTAGAGTTTGACCTAACCGATATTATTCTAGAGTCATATTATGTAATAATTTTTTAGGACTTTTTTTGAGGATGTACATTATCATAATCATAGCTTCTACCTATTATCTATATGGGACCTTTTTTATTTGGACCATATAGTAAGCCATGTCCATCAACATCCTATTTTGCCTTTACACAACTCCATTTTATTATAGAGTGTAAGGAGTAGTATATTTTCTATGTATGCCTTCAGTGGCACAAAACTCCTTGATTTTTTTTGATATGAACTCACCCCCATTATCCATTCTAATAGATTAACTGTCCTTCCCCCAGTTTTTCAACCATAGCTTTCCAAGGAAGTTAGAAAAATAA
>JARHVA010009447.1:240000-247500 GCA_037957365.1 Torreya grandis | reverse complement strand
AATATGGTGTTTCATGAGATTTGGGTGGTCTACAAGGGTTGAAATCTCAAGATGAGAATAACTAATGTCTCTTAAATGTTTGTTGAGCTTATTTTGTAGTGACTTGCATGTTTCTCTAATGTAAGGTACACCACAGAAGTATGGAATTATATAAACATCCTTTTAAACATTTAGATCCACAACATATTTATCGGAGTCTAGATAAGTTCTAAGAGTGTTATGCAAGTTGAAAATAGCTTTTATACTAACTTTACTCATGATTAATTTGAAATATTCTCAAAAACTCCTTTAACATAGGGAATTGTGATAATTATCCTCAATACTATCAAGACAATAAAATTACAATAGTCAAAGCTTTTAAAATAATAACTAGTAGTGTTTTGTATGTAATGATAAAAAAATTAAAACCCATGTATAAATAATCCTCAACTTAGAAATAGATTTGACATGCAAAAATCAAAACACTTAAAAATAATAAAACTCAGACAATTAATTTTAGCAGGAACTATTTTTCGTAAGTTTTGCATGCAAGTGTGCTTAGCTCTACGAATATCCAAACGTACAATAAACAGTAAAATTAACAAATAAAAATAATTTAAATTAAATTTTAACTTTAATTACAAAAATAGATAATTTGTAAACTTAGAAAAAATCCAAAAATAATATTAAACTAAAATTTTAGACCCTCATATGGTCACGTATAGCCTCCAAAATATAATGAAAACATCCCATAACTAGAAGATCGAGTTATGGATCCATTAAACATTTTGAGGTTACCATTTTGTCATAAATATGGGCTCAAAAGTTATATCCTATAAAAGTTTGGCCTCATTTTTAGCATTGTTCTCCTTTGGTTAAAAATAAATAATCTCTTAGAAGTTTCCCTTATTGTATTCCTTCCATTTATTCTTATCAATATTATATATATGATTTTTAGATACAAGTGTTGTCTTCCTCCTGTAATCATTTACACTATACCAAATACATGTCATAACTTCCTTATCTTATATTTATTATTTTCTTATCTAGAACCTACACTATCAATTATTTCTTCTTCTTTGGTAACTATTTCTATTAATCTACTTCTTCATCTTATTCACCTTGACCATATTATCCATGGAAATCATATAAATTTAAAACATTAATTGCTAAATATATATAATTTTTTAATGGTAAACTCTGCTCATAAACATTTTCATTGATTTTCTTCACAATTTTATAATGTCCAATCTTTTTGTACTTCAACTTGTTATATGTGCCTTTAAAAAATATCTCTTTCCTCAATTAAACCATCATTAAAGATCATTATTCAAATATTTTTAAACTTTTCTTGACATTTAATACTTATTTCTACCATGCATTTATTTCCTTCAACATTATCTTTACTTCTTGTAATTGACAAAAATTTTATTCTTCATCTCTAACTCATTCTATAATGGGTAACTATATTAAATATAAAAAACTCCTCGTATTTATTTCATAAAAAATATATAATTTTTTTTTCTAGTTGATCCATTCACTAAACTATTATATTCAAAGTTATCTTGAGTTAAAGCCAAGTCTCATTGGTTGGGCTTCTCCCCAACTATGTAGCTCAACAAATTTCCCAATCTCCTATTTATAACATCAGTTTGTCCATATGTTTGGTGATGGTATGCACTACTAAATTGTATCTTAGTACTACTATTCATCCAGAAACTCCTCCAAACATTACTTAGAAATTTTGTGTCCTTATCTGATGTAATGGTTTTTGGTGTACCATGCAATGTCACAATATCCTTAAAAAATAGTTATGCAACTCTAGTGTCATCATTGGTATTATTACATGAAATAAAATTAAATAACTTATAAAACCTATCTACAGTAAAAAAACATGAATATTTACCTCTCTCTGTGGTTGGTAATCTAAAAAATATATTTATTCTAAAATTTGTCCATGGTCCTCTTAGAACTAGTAATGGTATGTACAACATTGGATTTTTTGCATGTCTTTTTACCACCTTAGATATCCTACATCTTGAAGCATATTTTGTCACATATCTCTTAATATTTGATAAAAATAACTTCTTCACCACTAAATCTATTATCTTTATCTTACCTAAATTCTTGTATAAACCACCATGGTGCAATTCTCTTTTAATATTGTATCTTAGACACCAGACTTAAATAAATAATTATTTCCCTTTGAAGAGATAACCATCTATCATAATATACTCTTCATATACATTAGTTATATCACCTATCATTGTATTCTTGCTCAAATATCTTGGAAAAAATTGGATCAATATCATATAATTATTTAATAAATTGAAATCCCTCTACTTCACTCACCATGATAGTTATCAATCATACTCATATGTTTGAAGCATTAGCCACCTAATTCAATTTTCTAGATTTATGTTTTAACTTAAGAGTATAACCCTACAATAAAGATAGCTACTTTGCATGTCTACTATTTAACTTCTTTTGATTATTCACATACTTTAAAGACTTGTGATAAATAAATAGGATAAACTCCTAAAGCACCAGATAATGTATTTACAATGGCAAACAATTCAACACCATATGTATAATATTTTTTTCTTAACTCATTCAATATATCACTAAAATATGCTATTAACTTCTCTTTTTTACTCAACACAATACCAACTACCATAAATGAAACATCACAATCAATCTCACACACTTTCATAAAATTTGGTAATTTTAAAATATGATTCTCTATAATATTATTATTCAACAACTCATTCCTTTATGTTGCTTCCTTTGTACATGCAAATTCCTTTCCTCTCACCTAATTTCTTATCAGTGCAACAAGACTACTAAAATTCTTAATAATTTTTTTAATAAATGTTTCTAAACCATGGAAACTTCTTAACTCCTTTATGCTCTTTCAGATAGGCCACTCCACAATTTCCTTGACTTTCTCCTCATTTATTTTTACACCATATGGTGAAATTACAAATCTTGAAAATACCAAACTATTTTGTATAAACCTGCACTTCTTCAAATTTTGATAGAGTTTTTATTTTCTTATCAGTTATAATACGATTCTTAAATGTTGTAAGTGTTTTTATTTAGTCTTACTAAATATTAAAATATCATCAATTTAAAACACTTTAAACTTACCATTGTATTCTTTTAGCACTTTTTTCATCACCCTCATAAATTTATTGGGTGTGTTAGATAATTTGAATAACATCGCCATCTATTCATATAAACCATCTCTAGTCTTGAATTATTTTTTACATTCATTTCTTTCATCAATACAAAAATGATAGTATCCACTCTATATATCATTGTTATTAAAATATTTTATTCTAGTAAGAAAATAAATCATATCATCTAGATGAGGTATAGGAAATTTATAATTGATTGTAATTTTATTGATTACTCTAATATGCACACATAACCTCCACCATCCATATTTATTTGGATTTAGTAACTCTAATGTTGAACATAGATTCATGCTTTCCCTTAATACACCATTCATCATGAATTTAATAACCTATTTTTTAATTCTACATGTTCTATTGGACTCATCCTATAAGCTATTTGATTGGATAGAGTTGATCTTGGAATGAAATCAATATGATGTTGAATAAATTTCTTTGGTGGTAAACCTTCAGGTAATTTATTAGGTATAAAATATGCATATATTTTAAGCACAACTACTACTTTTATTTTTACTTGAACCTCTTAAGTTTTTTTTTGTTTGCTATTAATGTTGAATAGCAACCTATCATTTTCATGTCTTTAATAAATTATTTTACAATGAGCATGATTTCAACCTACACTTTTTCTATAAGAGGTACTAAAAATACCTTCATACCATTTTTTTATCTAAACCAAATGTGTTCTTTGACCCATCATGAATTTTTTCTATCAAACTTCCATGGTCTTCGAAATAACATATGCAGTGTATCCATTTGGCATAATATCACACCATATTTCATCTTTGTAAGTTTTACCTATAAAAAACTTTACTAAGCACCTTTTATCTACTATAAATTTATTCTTTTTATTAAAACATGAAATTCCATAAGGACTAGAATTTTTTTCACACTACAAACCTAGTTTCTTAATCATGTCCTTAGAAACTATAATTACTTTGTATATATTAACTTCTAATGTATACCTTATTCAAAATATATCTTTTCATATCCATGCATCACCACCTTAATTATTTAGCATGTTTTCCTTAATTAGAGTAATCATTTTTCTCCTCATCAAGATATTTTCTCCAATATCTTATAATACAACTTTTGTATTGTGCTCTTCTATTTCAGATTCAACTAAATTCACTCTTAGGTGATCTTATTGACTATTTTCTTGACCTTATTAATGAAAACACAAAAACTCTATGGCCTTCTCCACATATATAACAAATTTAAGACTTAATTTGATTTAGAACCATCCTCTACCACCACCATAACTTCACCCTCTTTAAAATATTATTAATATTTGTTGGTATTGAAACCTTTGTCTATTATCCTCTTCTCTTTATGCACCACTGATGATGGTTATTTAGTAGTATATATTCTTTTGAAATTCTATCTATTTTATTTTTCTTGTACATTCAAAGCTAATTGGTAAGCTTATCCCATGCAAAGTGTTCTATGCATGTTTAATTCATGTTTAATAGAAAACATTAAACCATTTACATACCTTAGAGATATTTTATCTTCTATTTCATCATGATACACTCATATGGAAATATTTTAAAAATTATATATATAATATTTTATATTATGATCCTTCTTCCTTAAATTTTGAAGTCTTTTGTTCATGGTTTTTGAATAATCCATAGGAAGAAATTTCTCTATTAGCTCCTCCATCTTCTTCCACAAGTTGATCTTATCTTTACCTTTTTTTTTTTCTTTTTTTCTGCATGTGATCCCACTAAATAATTACATGACCCTTCAATCTAGTGCATGTAAATTTTACTTTATTTTCCTCTTTCATAGTTATCTATTTAATTTTTTTTTCCATACTATTCATCCAATAAACATCCTCTATAATCTAGAATGTCAACCTTGATTCCCTTAGTTCTTCCTTCTAAATCTCTAATCATCCTTTCTTCCATTGATGGTGCTTGATCCTATTACTCTGCTTGCATAATTTACTCTTCATGATTTGTGTTATGCTTGACATCATCTTTTTTGTCTATTATGTATTTAATTTAGAGAAATCTTAGTTGATTATTCTATTTGCCTTTGTATCTATGTAGTTCTTTCATAGTCTAGTTACTATGAGTGATTTCTCCTTGTCTTCATGCCATCTCTTCCACTTTCAAGATTTGAACATAGTTTGATAGTAAATAATGAACCCGAATACTATCAAGACAATAAAAATCAAATCAGTAAAGATTATAAATTAATAACAAATATTAATTCATATCGAATGATTTAAATAATTACAAGACATGCATAAAGAGGCCTCAACTCAGAATTGGAGTGGACATGGAAAATTTGGACCTCTTAAAAATAATAAAACTTGAGCTATTTTTAATAGTTACTATTTTTAGAATGTTTCAAACGTAAGCATGTTTAGATATAAAAATATTCAAAAAACTAAACATTAATATTAACCTATTTGACTAATTTCAATTGATGTTCAAGTTTATTTACAAAAATAGACAATTTCAAAATTTAGAAAAAAATTGAAAATAACATTAAACTATAATTTTAGACCCTAATATGGTAATGTATTTCCTTATAAAAATATAAAAACCATCCCAAAACTAGAAGGTTAGGTTAAATATGCATTTTGATTTTTAATATAGTGATTTTGGTGTTAAGATGAGGTCAAATGGAGATATAAATAAAAAGTTATCACGTTCAAAAGTTTAACTTCTTTTCCTACATCAAAGGATCCTATGATCATCTAAATTTTTTCATTATCTTTATGTATTTGAGTGCTCATATTGTGGAAATATTTCCAAATTTCCTAATTCTTATAACTATTCTCGATCAAGGGTTTTTGAGGTAATCTCTCTATTTTTGATGTTTCTCTATATTTAAAATATTAAGAGATGTTGAATCGGAAGAGTAAAGGACAACATTTTTATGATGTGGATTATGGTCCAAATCATCTAGAAGATAAATGTTAGTGTGGGTTTTCTTTATATGTGCTTTATGTGATAAATTTATATCTAGTGTTTTGGAAATTAGGATAATAACGAATGGTAAATTATCCTCTTCTAATTTTCACAAAGTAAATTATATTTGGTTAGACCTAACATTTAAATGTACCTAGAATATTTCAAGTTTATGCTTTCTATTTGACCATTTCACATTTTTTCATCTAAAAATTTATCCTCCCACTCCAGTTTTAAAGGCTTATAATTAAGGGCCAGACAATAAAAATATTACATTAATAAATTTGAAAATATAGATGACAATGGTGAGCCCATCCTTAATCCCTCTATTGGTTCCTAAAAATCTCCTCTGAAAGTGAATAAAGTAGATATTAAGAATAATTACACTAATTTTTTCGTTTAAAAATCCATAATCCCATGAATGATACTAATAGTTTCATCGAAAGGGATATTTTAAAAGAGAGATGCCACATCAAAATTTAAAAAATGTCATCTTCATTCTCACTTCTTTATTTAATTTAACAAATAAAATGTTTTGAATTATTTGTAGAAGAAGAAAAAATTCCCACTAGATGCGTTGATTTTATAGCAATGTATTCTATAACATTATATGTGGGTGCATTTATAGTATTAAAAATAAGTCTTATGAGTTTACCATCCTAGTGAATATTTGGGGACATGAAAATTCTATGGATAATAGGAGTGCATGGACTTAGCCATTATTTATATCTCTCACTCATGGAGGATTTATTTATGTCTTTACTTACATATTTATAATATTATTTAATGGATTTCTCATGATTATTTTATAGATTTCTCTTGTTCTTGAATGATCCCACATTTTTCCATCATAATCTTTTTCTATCTAGGAGAATCGTAGTATTGACTTTGTCCACTATAAGGATGACAAACTATTTATTGTACCTTAGTCTTAATTACTATTTATTAGTGTGCATTTGTTTTTTTTAAACTTGGGCATGGAATATGGCCACACATATTATGTCTAAAATTTAGGTCTAATAAAAAGATAACATGGTGAATTCAGAAGCTATTATTTCAAATTCTATAAATCATAGAATTTTGTATATAGCATTTATTAATTTTTTCCTATTAAATTTTCATTCTATAATGTATTATTTTATTTAACATGTTATGCATGCATTTTAACCCTCTATTTTAAATATGGATGATTATTATTTACTAGATTCATGCAAGAAGCTCACTCTTTGCAATTTTTCACTAATTTAAATTTTTATTAATTTAATTTTACATTTTTTGTATAATATATATTTTTATTTATTATGACATGCATTCATTTTTCAACATATATAAATTGATGTTCTAATAAATAATGATATGAGTGATTATGTTGTAGAAATTAATTGGACAATAGATAAAAT
>JARHVA010009447.1:212500-235000 GCA_037957365.1 Torreya grandis | reverse complement strand
TTGTGTTTTGTGCCTATTAGGATTTCTTTTCCTTTTCTAGTATTTGGATTCATCATTTGGTATCCACAAAATATAAACTCTTGGAGGTGTTAAGATATCAATAGGATGAATATTTTTACAAGATGGTATTCATTACATAAGTAATATTAGGCAAGTACTACAGAGGAAACTAGAATAATTATCCAAAATTGTCTTATACCAAAGACAAAGACAAGAGGGAGATGAAACAAATTAATAAACATAACATTAAAAAAAAATTCAAAAAGAATAGGAAATGAACATAAATCAATGTAAGAGATGATGGTTATGGATTTAGAAATAAGGGATGAAGGAATAAAGGTTAATATTATTACTATGGATGTAATTAAAACTAGAGGAGTTTATAGGCTAGTTAAAAATATAGAAGAAAATTTTCAATGGATAAGTATGGGAGAATAAAATAAAGTAAATTTTTCATTCATGAAATTGAAGGGTTATGAAATTATTTGGTGGAATAATCTCCAAGAAAATAAATACAAAATGCGTAAATAAAATATGAACACTTGGAATAAGATGTAGAAAAAACTAAGGGATAAAGTTCTTCCTATATATTATGAACAAACCCTATACAAAGGATTCTATAATTTAAGGCAAAAACATCAAAATATATAAGACTATATAGATTACTTCTACAAGATATCCATATGAGTGGATAATGAAAAAATATAACAAAAAATGGATGCAAGGTATGTAAATGGTCTGAATTTTTATACTCAAGTTGAATTGACCCTATATATCCTACTTTTCAGGGAAGAGGTTTATCAATTAGCTTAGAAGGAAAAAGAAAGAAATAGATAGGTTTTTACAAGATCAACTAGGATAAAAATATGACAATAATATCCATTAAGGGTATGAGGTGTGTTGTCCCCCAAAAATATTACTCATTTTTGGCACAACATTTGAACTATTTTGGTCCTACAGACCAGAATTCTCTCTTCCCTTTTCAAAAATTATCTTGGGAATTCAAATTCCTCTTTTTCAAGCTTCTAAAAAATTTATAGACTCTACAAGCTTAAATCTATGGGCTCTACAAGCTTAAATCTACAGACTCTATAGGCTTGAGTCTACAAACTCTATAGGCTTGAATCTACGGACTCAGCATAAAGAGAAATATACGAACTCTACAGGCCATGTTCAATGGGCTTCATAGGTTGATTTCTATAGACTCTTTGAAGGTTAAATAAAACTATGGACTTGGTTTCTATGGACTCTACAGGTAGGTTCAGTTCTATAGGTTCAAAGGCTTCTGCAGGCGGGTTCAACCAGAAGAACTAGTTTCTAACACTTGGTCATTTTTGAGATTGTTTCAGTACCTTGGTTCAAACAAAAATGTCCATCGGTAAGCATCATCATCAAGTTTAATGCATTTGGTTCATCCTTTGGTTCAACGTCAAATGGTTCAAAGGCAAGTTATATCAAGCAACTCAACACTTTGTTTCACTCATTTAGTTCATCCTTTGGTTTAATCAAATGGTTCATCAATCAGTTCAAGACTTCATTTGAATCATTGAACCAAAACATGGTTCAACATTTGGTTTAAACAAATGGTTCAAAGGCTTGGTTCATTGGCTTGAACCATTTTGGTTCAAAGCCTTGTTTCAACAAAGTGGTTCAAAGCCTTGGTTCAGTGACGTGGTTTAATGAAGTGGTTCAATGCTTTGGTTCAATGTTTGGTTCAACCAAGCAGTTGATCGACTTGGTTGAATGGAATGGTTTAACATTTAGTTCAATCAAAGGGATCATCGACTTAGTTCAAAAAATCCTCTCAAAGGACAAGTGCCCTTGTAGAGGGCACTTGGTCAATGAAAGTACCCTTTAGAAGGGTCATTTTCAAAAAGACTAAGGCAAGTCTAAGGTACAATTCCTTTAGAGTTTTTGTTTGAAGGAATTCCTTCAGACAAAAAGTCTGAAAGAATTCAAGAAGCAAGCAAACAGAATAATTTCCGTGGACTTTTTATCCACAAGAAATTTTCCCCAGACTTTTTGTCCACGAGAATTTGCCCACGGAGAAAGATCAGTGAAATACCCATGGAAAAAGTACATAGAAAAGCTGTGAAAAGCCACCGAAGGACCCCAAAGGGTAGGTGCCCTTATGGGGGACTCTCGACTGCCAATTTGAAGAATACTTCCCCACAGCTAAAAGGTCACCTGAAGAAGCCTGAAGGCCATTCAAAGACCACTCGAGGGTAGATACCCTTGCGGGGGGCTCTTCTCGACCCAAAGTGGGTCAGTTCTTAACGCCCAAAAGGGAAAGTTTAATATGGGAAAAATGACAAATAGAAAAGATAAATAATGACAAAGGGGTGATGCAACTGCAAATGTCAAATTCAAGACAACAAACTAGCTGTCGATCCTTTGAATTTATAGACACAAATGCATTCACAGACTTTAAGGTCAAGGCCAGTAGAAAGTGACTAAAAGACAGAATAAAAAATTGAATCCAGGACCCAATTCAATTAACTGGAAAAGGAGGAATGATGAAGAAGGATCAGATCACCTGGTGGATATTGAAAGATGCAAACTTTCAATACTGTGACTTGTTTCCCTGCATTGAGAAAAACAAATGGGTAGATGCCCCTAATTTGCAGCCTTTCTTCCTAACAAATTCCAATGCAACATGATGTGTTACTATTCTTGAGTTCTTCTTAAGAGGCTATATAAGGGAATCTCTTTTATTGTAAATGTATCTCTTTTTTGACAATCCAAACGAAACTCTGCCTGAATTGAAAGGCACTTTTGAGACTTTGAGATCTATTTGTTGATCATAATTTGTTATTGGTATAAGAAAGCTAGTGATTTTTTAGACTTTGTGTTGTGATATCTTTGTTGTTAGGGAAATTGTTCTTATGTCTTTTTCTTTAATATATTTTCTATTCCTTTAATTCAACAAGTAGAATTAGTGACAACAGTCAAGAAGGTATCCTGAAGAGTCAAATGTGGAGAGACTTTGTGCCCCCATAATTGCCTTTAGTGTGTTTTCTTTTCATTTCTATGTAAAGGACTTTGGGAAGACTTTATGCCCTCATTGTACTTTATATCTTAATCTTGAGTAATTAAGGTGGAGACCTTGTATTGCATCTCAATTTGTTGGTTACTACATCCTTTGCTACAATTTGCATTTACTACCAGGAGTTTTCTTGTGGTTTGCTAAATAGTATTTCTTAAAGAAGAGGAGTGATGTCTATCATTTTGTTTGAAGTTTTCCTTTGATTTACATGCATCATCTCTAAAGAAAGAGAGATGGATGGTTTGTCCTACCCTTGAGTATTATTTTCTATATATATATATATATATATATATATATATATATATATATATATATATATATATATATATATATATATATATATATATATATATACAGCGAACCTCCCCTTGATGAGAGGAGAGATCAGTGTCCTTCTGATGTGGTAAACCTACACATTTAGATGACTAATCTTCCTACTTTGGCTGATCAGACCTATTTTGTTTATCAGTATGCTGATCGACAAAATATTCAACCAATAATTTTTGGTGACTTTTCTGTGGAAATACCCATTATCCATTTATAACCTATCTATTCACCTCCACACTAACCGAGAAAGAATGCATAGTTTAAAGCATCAAGCTTTAACTGAAGAAAGGTCACTTCTCTTCTATTTTTATTCCACAATCTGATAGATTCAAGGTATATATGAATCCAAAGGGCTAAAGTTATCATTGACCCTGTATTCGAGTTGGTACAACAAAGTGATTTTGATCTATTTCTTTCACCATCTCATCTCTGACGAACCAAGAGCTTTCCTCTCATTAAAGTCAGATCTCCATTGCCAGATGAAGTATCTACTTCTATTGTTGATAAAGCTTTACCTATAATTACCCCTCTAAAGTTTGTTATCCCTCCTTCTCATAATCCTATAATGGCAGTTCAAGGCCCTTGGGGTAACACTTTTGGTCTTCTCAATCTTACTTCACCTCTACATGAGCTTCCATGTAGTTCAAGGAAGAATTTCCACAAATTCTATGGTGATGGGAAAGTTCATCCTAATAAACACATTGCAGCCTTTAGCATAGCTTGTGGAGTAATCAAAGTAGAATTTGAAGATGTAGTAGTCAGGCTTTTTGTAAAATCATTACAAGGTACTACTGTAGATTGGTTTTATCATCTACAGGCTTGGTCAGTAACTAAATGGAATACTCTTAGAGATAAGTTTGAAGCCAGATTCAAACTTGCAAAAGATGCACATGCACTTTTGGCTCAACTTACACAAATGAAAAAAGAGCCTTATGAGCCTATGAGAGAGTTTATAGCCAAATTTAACTAATTGAAAAATAGAATTCCTATAATTGCTTAGACTACAGTTGAGAATCTCAAATGTTTTTTATTAATTCTCAGTTACCTGAAGTAAGTTTTCTCTTGGGACATGCTGATCAAATAGATCTTGTTGTAGCTCAATATTTGGCCACTAAGGTAGAAGATGATCTCATCTTAGTAGGGAAGATAAGAAGAGATCCAAATAGAAATAGAGCTTCATTATCTTCTAAATATTCATCTACAGGCACCACAAATCCAATGGTGCAAAAGTTGGCAAACAAGTTGATTGCTCTCAAAAAGCAAATAGCTCAAGGGATATCTTCTGCTCCTTCATATAGAAGGACATTCCCAAATCAGTCATATTACGGCAATGTTGCCAGGAATCAAGGGCAATAGAATCACCTTCCTCCCCCTCAAGGTAAACTTGCCCTAGAAGCTCCTCCAACTAATTTAGCAAGGGGATATCTTAAAGCAAAATCATAATTCTCTTTTCAGCTTGAATTGAATCAAAAAAATGACACTGATGTCCTTGAAGATAATCAAAAAGAATCAGTTGGAGACTCCCACATTGGTTTCTTGAACTACCAGGATGAACCTAGAAGCAAAGGAGAAGCTTTTGATGGATCATATGTAGTGTTTACCAGATCCAAGAACCAATCAATCTATCAAGCTGATAAAGGGAAGATAGAAGAGTAAATACATCAATTTTGCCTTCCCTTTTTAATTCAAATTTGGAAACCAACCCACCTCCCATCCCTCCTAAAATTTATAAGGTTGAAGTACCTTTTTTTGAACCTATCTCAATTCAACCATTTGACATAATTGATCATGTCAAAAAGACAAAAATATAAATGTCTGAGTTTGAATATTTGCAGTCCAATCTTGATCAATTAAATAAACTGGTCCAATATGTTAAGAACCAAACCTTCCCTATAGGATAAAAAACTAAAAAAGTAATTCCTGATTCTCCAAAGAACATGACTATTCCAAATAATTTGGTCATTACTCCTCCAACTACTTCCAAAAAAATAGAACCTTTCTATGTTTCCCTATGAATTAATGGCCACAAGCTAATTAATTATATTATAGACTCAGGTGCATCTAATAATGTCATGCCTAATAAAGTAGCTGAGTCTCTTGGTCTCACATTGACCAAGACATTTGGGAGATGTTTCTCCATGGAGAAAAAGTAAGTACCATTGCTGGGGCAAATCAAAGATGCCTAATTTGTATTTGTAGCCTTTTTAGACAAGAGAATCAAGATGACTATCTTAGTGGCTGACGTCCAAGCATATTATGGCATTTTCTTTGGATGAAATTTTTGCAAGGACATGGGAGGAGAACTAAGCATGGATCTGTCTGGGGCAAGGATCCTTATCCAAGGCATAATGAAGAGGTTACTCCCTAAAAAGGAGGCAAAATATGTGGTTACTTAGACATCAGCCCCTAAAGCTCGAATGTAATATCCCCTATTTCCCTTGAATTCTAAAATTGGATATTTTTCTGACTATTTCTCTGTATTTTGCTTTTTGATATTTTGCATGAATAAAGATACAATGTTGCAAGATAATTTTAGATAAATAACAAATAACAGTATGAACTTTCAACTAGAAAATCAATGATCTTATTACTCGTCTAGAATGATTAAAATAATGAATCTCTAGCATGCATATAAAATAATACAAATATCATCTCAAAACTTGATCTTTTGCAAATCTAAAATGGCTCAGGTTTTTGTGTCAAAACATAGTCATCGACATCGGTTATATTGCCATCGTCGATCGATATACTGCCAACATTGGTCTCAATCGGTTGATCTACTCTGCCATCATCGGTATGAAGTCAACCGATGTCGGTCTTCAGACTGTCGATGTCAGTCTCTGAGCTACCTACAGCTCTGTATGACCTGATGCAGAACTATACAAAATTGTACAAATTGGTATGGATTCCATATAGAAGTAAGATAATATGCTATAGCCCTTATTCTGGATACTTGATCTCAAAATCTCTATCTAGATAATTTATTGAATCAAAACCTTATGAAATAAATACCTGAAATACCTATGATAGCTTTTGTATGAAACTATCTCTCAAATTGGCAATAGATTGGCTGATATCTCACAACCTCTAAATCACACACACTAAAGAGTGGACATTCTCCAATGCAAATGGAATCCTGGAACCCTTGGCTCAATCTTCACAAAAGAATTCTCAACAATAATCAATATCAATAATCAATGGATAATTTGCCTCCCTCCAATAAGAAACCCTTATATCCTCCAAAAAGTTGTGCTTTCCCTAATTAGGGTTTCTTAATCAAAATTAGGCCAAATAATTAATATTTAATGAAATCAATCAAATATTAATATCTCCCTCAATACATGTCAGATCCTTGAACCATCTAAAGCTGGTGAATCAGGGAGTGATTCCGCACATGACCATACCATAACAGGGATGCTCTGTTGAGTGCCAAAAATCCCTATATAATAGGAGCTCAAGCAAACATGTTTGAAAGATCCCAAACAAAAGTCAACTAGACAAATTCTGCTAATCGAAGCCAAGCTAAGCTCCACCATGACCCTCTATCCATCCTATCAGCCTACAAGGGTCGCATAATAGGCTAACCATCAGCTTTGAACATGTCAACTAAAAAGGGGACATGACATCAAATCCTTTTTGAATCCACAGGTATGGGTAACTATTTTCTATCTAAAAATGAAATGCATAAAACATCTTATATAATTCTTGAAAGGGTCAACTCAAAAGTCAATTTAACTAGAATAGCAAAAGAACTAGTAGGCTGTAATACAGATGAAAAAGGATCCTCCATCTCTAATGAAGGAAAGTCTAAATAAAAATTAGTATCAAATGAGATATGGACTTTAGAATTTGATGGTAGTTGTTCCTCTACCGGTTTAGGAGCTGGGATTGTGTTAATATCTCCTCAAGGAGATATGTTTCCTTCATCTTACAAACTAAAATCTAGCAATGCTAACAATACAACTGAATATGAATCTCTATTGCTTGGAATGAAGGTTGCTCAAGAGAAAGGCATCAAGTTTCTTCATGCCAAAGGGGATGCTGAATTAGTGGTTTGTCAAGTGAGGAACTTATACCAAACCAAGAATGAAAGATTACAACACTACCATAACTTGGTTTGGGACCAAATTAAAAGCTTTGATGCTTTCAATATTTGTACCATACCTAAAGAGTCTAATGAAAAAGTTGATGCAGTTGCTATTTCATGAACTCTCTTAGTTCCTCATTCAGATTTCAAAGAAGATAGGTATACTATTGAGCTGGTCTATAGACTAAGTGTGTTTGAAAATGCTAATTATTGGCAAGTATTTAATGATGATCATCAAATCATTGCTTTCTTAGAATGAAAAGACAATTTTGAACAACTACATTTTGAAGGCAGTGAATCTCAAAAAAATGAATCAACCTCTGAATCTAGTTTAGATATAAATGAAGAATTTTTACAGTTAAAAAGAAACAAAATTCCCAAAGGCCTAGTTTTTCTTGAGAAGTAATTTGACAAGCATGATAGATTCATCAAACAATAGCAAACAAATTCAATTTTTTCTCAGGGATTCGATCAAGTGAATTTGACCACTGAAGAAAATCTCAAGATAGTTAACATTGGTAAGTATTGCACCCTTAAAGAAAGATTCAAGTTCACCTCTTTACTCCATCAATACATGGATGTCTTATCATACTCTTATGAAGACTTGAAGTCTCTCAGACCAGATGAAATCTACCATGACATTCTTCTCAAGGCTGACTCAATGCCATACAAGAAAAAATCTAGGCTGTACAATCTAAAAATATTAGGTACTATTCTATTTGAGACACAAAAGATGTTAAATGCTAGAGTCATCTTTCCAATTCGTCATTCTACATGGGTTGCCAACATAGTGCCTATAAGGAAGAAGAATGGCAAAATTTGCATTTGTGTAGATTTTAGAAATTTGAATCAAGCATCTTTGAAAGATAATTATCCTTTTCCAATTATGGATCAAGTGCTTCAAATAATGATAAGTTTAGAGATGTTATCAATGCTGGATGGCTTCTCAAGTTATAATCAAGTTGAAGCTGGTAAAGCAGACCAACACAAGACTGCATTCACCACACTTTGGGGTACATTTTATTTTACGAGAATGCCTTTTGGCTTGATAAATGCTTGTGCTACCTTTCAAAGAGAAATAGATCTAGCTTTCAAAGATGAGATTGGTAAATTCATTTTGGTATACCTTGATGACTTGACTATCTTTTCAAAGTGTCAATCTGATCATGTATACCACTTACAACAAGTGTTGGAGTGTTGCCACTAGAATAGTATTTCCTTGAATCCCAAGAAATCTATTTTTGGAATAACAAAGGGAAAACTCCTTAGACACATTGTGTCAAAAGAAGGCATAAATATTGACTCAAACAGTGTCAAGTCTATTCAAGAGCTTAATTTGCCTACAAGCAAAAATGATGTTCATTCTTTCTTTAGAAAGGTGAATTTCTTACAGAGGTTCATCCTCAAATTTGTTGAGAATGTTAGACACATTGTGAACATGATGAAAGGGAAGACCATCTTCAGCTACACTGAAGAAGGCAAGTCAGCATTTCAAGATATGAAGACCACCATTACTCACGCCCCTACATTGGTTTGTCTAGATTAAAATAAAGGTTTCATCATATACAACTATGCATCTGAACACACTCTTTTAGCAATTCTTGTTTAATAGAAAAAGGAAGTAATGGAATCTCTTATCTCTTTTATGAGTCACCCTCTCAAAACCCATGAGATGAAGTATTCAAATGTAGAGAAGCATGCTTATGCATTGGTGAAAGTAGTCAAACATTTCCACTTCTATACTCTGAATTCACACACTACTACCGTAGTTTCTGACACTACAGTCAAGTCTATATTAACTCATCAGGAGTTTGGCATGAAAAGAGGTAATTAGATTGTAAAGATCTAAGAGTTTGATCTAGACATCAAACTGATAAAGTTGGTTAGGGGTAAAGGCTTGTGCCAATTAATTATTGATAATAAGCCAGAAGACACACAGCGTAAAGAAGTTGAAGTGGAAGATACTCCAATAGTCCTTTTTGTCTCCACTACCAATGAATGGTATTTATGTATTGATCATTTCCTTACATATGGTGAATGTCCTACTTATTTGTCTTACAAATAAAAGAGGACTATCAAGTTGAAAGCTGCCAATTTTGTTCTTTAGGATAACGACTTGTACAAGAGAAATATAGATGGAGTATTCCTTCGCTATGTAGACAAAGAGCAATAAAGCCAAATTTTGAAATCTTTCCACAATTTGGCTTGTGGAGGACATTTTTTTGCTCCTGTGACTGCTCACAAGATTCTACAAGTCAGGTATTACTAGCCAACTCTTTTCCAAGATGCACATAAGTGGGTGAGAAAATGTGAACTCTATCAGCAATTTGTTGGAAGACCCAAGTTAGCTGCTATGCCTCTCAAGGCAATGATCATAGAAGAACCTTTCTCACAATGGGAACTTGATTTTATTGAGGCAATATACCCATGTTCAAGTGTTGAACATGATTATGTTCTTACAGTAACTGACTATTTCACTAAGTGGGTAGAAGCAATTCCAACTAAGCATGCTACTTCAGAAGTTGTATGCAACTTCGTCAAAGAGAATATTATTTCTAGGTTTGCAATTCCAATTAAAATTGTTACTGACAATGTAGCTTGTTACACCTCCTAGGAGATTACACAATTCTATTTCTATTATGAAATTATACTCTCTCACTCTTCTGATTATTTTCTACAAAGGAATGGACAAGCTAAATCTAATAATAAGAACCTAGTAACTATCATCAAGAAGCTAGCAGATGACAATTAAAAGACATGGCATAAAGCATTGGTTAATGCTCTATGGGTAGATATAATCACACCAAAGAGGGCAATTGCTATGTCTCCTTTTCAACTTATTTATGATATCAATGATGAGATACCAATCACCTTAGAATTGCCAGCCTTGAAATTGGCAAAGGCAATTAAGGATCAAACATATGAAAGCTCTCTTGATAAAAAATCATGTGCCTGACTGAGTTGGAAGAACAGAGAACCATGGTGGTAGACAAAATAGCTGCTCATCAAAGTCTAGTAAAAAAACTCCTTGACCAGAAGGCTAAAAATTGTGATTTGCATATTGGGGATCAAGTCCTACTATGGGACAAAAAGAGAGAACCAAAGAGGATACATGGAAAGTTTGACTCCATTTGGAGAGGCCCATTTATAATTCATTAACAAATTGGTGAAAATAACTTTCTACTAAAATATCAAGATGGCACACTCTTTTCTCTACCTCACAATGGGCAGCATCTGAAACACTTCAACTCTTGAAGTGTCAAAGCATTGCATCTATATATTTGTACAATTTTTAATTCTATTTTATTTTATTGATTTCATTTTTTATGCCTTTGATTTCTAGGTAGCATGACTCCATAACCCAATGGTACACATGAATACACTAGAGATTCTGGATTCTACTCCCTTTAATTCTTTTTTCAATTGATAGAAGTTCCCCAACTAGAGCCAGCTGTTGTCTCCCAAAAAAATCACTCCTTTTTAGGACAACATTTGAACTATTTTGGTCATACAGACCAAAATTGTCTCTTCCCTTTTCAAAATTTTTCATGGGCATTCAAATTTCTCATTTTTCAAACTTCTCAAAAATCTACAAAATCTATAGGCTTAAATCTATGAACTCTATAGGCTTAAATCTACAGACTCTAAGGGTTGAATCTATGGACTCTGCATGCTTGAATCTATAGACTCAGTAGGAAGAGAAATCTATGGACTCTATAGATCAAGTTCAATGGGCTTCATAGATTGATTTATATGAACTCTTTCAAGGTTAAATAAAACTACAAACTTGGTTTCTACAAACTCTATAGGCAGGTTCAAAGGCTTCTACAGGCGGGTTCAACCAAAAGAACTAGTTTCTAACACTTGGTCATTTTCAAGATTGTTTCAGTACCTTGGTCCAAACAAAAATCTCCATTGGCAAGCATCAGCAGCAGGTTCAATGCATTTGGTTCATCCTTTGGTTCAACGTCAAATGGTTTAAAGGCGGGTTTAATCAAGCAATTCAATGCTTTGTTTCACTCATTTGGTTGATCCTTTGGTTCAATCAAATGGTTCATCAATCAGTTCAAGACTTCATTTGAACCATTGAACCAAAACTTGGTTCAATGGTTGGTTCAAACAAATGGTTCAAAGGCTTGGTTCATCAGCTTGAACCATTTTGGTTTAAAGCCTTGGTTCAACAAAGTGGTTCAAAGCCTTCGTTCAACGAAGTGGTTCAAAAAAGTGGTTCAATGCTTTGGTTCAACATTTGGTTTAACCAAGCGGTTCATCAACTTAGTTCAATAGAATGGTTCAACATTTACTTCAATCAAAGGGATCATCGACTTAGTTCAAAAAAGCCTCCCGAAGGACAAGTGCCCTTGTGGAGGGAACTTGGTCAACGAAAGTACCCTTCGAAAGGGTCATTTTCAAAAAGACTAAGGCAAGTCTAAGGTACAATTCCTTCAGACCTTTTGTCTGAAGGAATTCATTCAGACAAAAAGTTTGAAAGAAGTCAAGAAGCAAGCAAACAAAACAATTTCTGTAGACTATTTGTCAGCAAAAAATTTTTGTCAACTTTTTATCTATGGGAATTTGTCCCCAGACATTTTGTCCATGGGAATCTACCCACAGAGAAATCTTGGGGAAAATACCCACAAAAAAAGTCCACAAGAAAGCAATGAAAGGCCGCTAAAAGACCCTGAAGGGTAGGTGCCCTTGCAGGGGACTCTTAGCTACCAATATAAAGAAGACTTCTCCAAAGCTGAAGGGTCACCTAAAGAAGCCTGAATGCCATTCAAAGACCACCTGAAGGGTAGATACCCTTGTTGGGGGCTCTTCTTGACCCAAAGGAGGTCATTTCTTAAGGCCCAAAAGGGCAAGTTCAATTTGGGAAAAAAGCCAAACAAAAAAGTTGAAGAAAGACTAAGGGGTGACGTACTCGAAAATGTCAAATTCAAGACAACAAACTAGCTATTGATCCTTTGAATCTATATACCCAAATGCATTCACAAACTATAAGGTCAAAGCTAGCAGAAAGTGACTAAAGGACATAATAACAAATTGAATCCAGGCCCCAATTCAATTAACCAAAAAAGGAGGAATGATGAGGAAGGATCAGATCGCCAGGTGGACATTGAAAGATGTGAAATTTTAATAGCGTGACTTGGTTGCCTACATTCAAAAAAACAAATGGGTAGATGCCCTTAATTTCTAGCCTGTCTTCCTAACAGATTCCAATGCAACATGACATGTTACTATCCCTGAGTTCTTCTTGAAGAGGCTATATAAGGGACTCTTTTCTATTGTAAATGTATCTCTTTTTTGACAATCAGAATGAAACTCTACCCAAATTGAAAGGCACTTTTGAGACTTTGAGCTCAGTTTGTTGATCATATTTTGTTATTAGAATAAGAACGCTAGTGATTTTTTAGACTTTGTGCTATGATATCTCTGTTGTTGGGGAAACTATTTTTATGTCATTTTCCTTAATATATTTTATGTTTCTTTAATTCAACAAGCAGAATTAGTGACAATAGTCAAGAAGGTGTCATGAGGAGTCAACTATGGAGAGACTTTGTGCCCCCATAATTGCCTTTAGTGTGTTTTCTTTTTATTTCTATGTAAAGGACTTTGGGAAGACTTTGTGCCCTCATTGTCCTTCGTATCTTACTCTTGAGTAATTTAGGTGGAGACTTTGTGTTGCATCTTGATTTGCTGGTTACTACATCCTTTGCTACATTTTGCATTTTCTACTAGGAGTATTCTGTGGTTTGCTAAATAGTATTTTTGAAAGAAGAGGAGTGTTGTCTGTCATTTCCCTCGAGTTTTTCCTTTGATTTACATGCATCTTTGAAGAAAGAGAGATGGATTGTTTGTCTTACCCTTGAGTATTATTTTTTGTTTATATGTGTGTGTGTGTGTGTGTGTGTGTGTGTGTGTCTATATATATATATATATATATATATATATATATATATATATATATATATATATATATATATATATATATATATATATATATATATATATATATATATATAGGGAACCTCCCCTTGATGAGAGGAGAGATTAGTGTCCTTCTAATGTGGTAAACCTACACATTTGGATGACTGATCTTCCTACTTTGGCTGATCAGACCTATTTTTTTATCTATACATTGATCGACAAAATATTCAACCAACAAGGTGGATTCAATACAACTAGATGTGGTTTTAATCTAACTAGAGGATATTCATCCTATGTTACAAAAGGTAAGAATAAAATAGACAAGGGTTTCAATATTTCCTAAGAGGAAGATGATTTTAGATAGATAGAGGCTATGTTAGTTTTAGAATATCGAATAGTAAACACAAACCTTAATTTTATTATTGATGTGGATTTGAATAAAATGGATCTTTGAGTGTTTTCACTATCATGAATAATAAATGAGGCACGGGGATATACCAAGTGTGAATTCAATTGGTGTTGAGATATTATATCAAAACACAAAATTTGAAATAATAGACGTAGTTGAAAATATCTATAATAAATATTTTATATTGAATGCAAATACCCTAAATGATTGTAAAGGAAGAGATAAATGTTTGGTAGTGGTTATAGATCCCATTATAGGGGATAGGCCCAATGGTGTTGCAAGGGATAATCTGAATGAGGTTTCAGCTAAGGACATTAAACAAAGAGGCAATGGGTTAATTTATGTTCCTCAAATATCTAAAGCATTGTGGAATATCAAAGGGTGACTGGATAGAGGCAGAGTCAAGGGTTATTAAATTCATAAATAGGTTGGCTAGGATTTAATCATGAATAGGGGAAATAGAAAAGATGAGCTTACCCTCATCCATGTCTTTCAAGGTGTGCAACTGCATGTTGGTATAGATGAATTAAAGGGATCATATCATAACTAAGGTTGATGGTGGGTTGAAAATAGGGATTTTAGGAAAGGTGGATAGGAGTTCTTCATATGTAAATGAAATAATTTCAATAAAATAACAAAAGCCCTTATCTGTTGCTAAAAGGAAGCTAAAAATATGTTTTAATGAAGTGATTAATAGGATTTTGGATAATGAAGATTGGATTCCCAAAATTGGCATGATTTATAGGTTTAATGGATATTGGTTTAGCCTCTCAGATCTTAATGGTTCAATCACCAACTATTGGCAATAATTTGTTGAAAGAAAGATTGAGATTTGACCTTGTGCAAGAGGCATTTTTGTTGTTTTTTTTTATTCTTATAAAGAAAAAGAGTCTATTTTTAAATAATATTTATAAAAATTAGAAAAGCACATGTTGGTAGCTAAATCTTGATATCTAAGTTTCAGAAACCATACCTAAACCTTAAATACAAAACCCTTATCGATATAGTTACCAAATTTACTTCTCCAATTTGGGGATTATTCTATTTCTGAATCCATAGGAAAATTTTGGCATGGTAATACCTTAACAAAATAGAATGATCATTCCACTTACCCTAAAATTTTGGCATCCAAATTTCAACCCCCATAACTAAATCTAAGTAGGTCTTGACATAGGTTGAATTGAATGTTGTATGATCACACTTGGGTGTAACCCATATATTATGAAGACTTACCATTAAGATTCAATATTTTTTTTTATTAGTGGTCATTTATTTAATGAGTGTCCAAACATCAAGAATAAAAAAGGAAATACTAGGTGGAAGGATATGGGACTAAAACATATTACAATAAATACCAATTTTTGAGAGTGAGGATGAAGGGGGAGTGCTAGACTTGGTACCATAAACACCTATGAAAATTTTGAAAGTATTTATATAAAATTTTAAACCATGTGGGTTAGCCACATCCAGGGAGGGATTGATGGACTAGTCTCTATTGAAGTGCATTCAATTTCACAATTTAGATGGTGATGGTTTGATAACTATGACCTCTTGTGATTCTCTTGAACTCTCCATTCCTATCTTGAAAAATTTTAGGAAGGGAAATGACTGCACATTTATTCATAATAAAAGGAAAGGGAAAGGTAAGGAGTTTGATACACTAGAAATAACCGTCATATCTAACAAGGAGAATGTAATGGGTGGTTTTTAGTTTGGTTTCTTGTTTATTTATGCTTCTACCATAGATGTTCCTTATAATATTTCATCATTATATCATTTTTCTACTTTATTCTAGGTTGTGAGACCTATCAACACCCACTATTTTACCGTTACTAAAATACATAGGACAAAATATCATGATGAGGAGAATAATGTTAGGTCCAATGATAAAATAGATGTAGAATAAAGGAGGTGGTGATCCATGGATGCGTTCAAATATGTTTTTGAATGAGGTGCACTTCTAGAGGTAAGATATGCAAAGTATTTATAAATAGTGGTAGTTGTGAAAATATGTTTTTTGAAGAAGTGGTATAAAAACTAGGAATTCAATTTGAAAAGAATCTTTATCCTTATGATATTTCATGCTTTTAGAAAAATTAATTAAGTTACAAGGTGTTTAATCATTTGTAATAGGGAAAAGCCTATAGGGATGAAATATGTTGTGGAGTTATTGAAATGGATCCATGTCATGTATTATTGGGAAAGCAATGTTAAAATGACAAAAACACAATTCATGATGGAGAAAAGAAACCAAATAGTTTTTAGAAAGGTGGAAAGGGTTAATTTTACTACCTCTTAAAGAAGAAGGGAAAGTAGAAAGCATGTTCAACACAAAAATTTATCAAACACATGAATATGAGAGGTTGTTTTTATGCATTAATAGCGAAGAAAGAAGACACAAAAGTTGTGAAAATACTAACAAAAGTAGCAAAATTTTTGAAAAAATATGTAAATGTTATTCCTGATGATTTATTAGATAGTTTACCACCAAAAAGAAACACATGACATCATATCGACTTTAGTCCAAGATCATCTCTATCCAAACAAGTAACTTATTGCATGTGTCCAACAAAAAATACATGATTGAATAAATATGTTACTAAATTGGTGACAAATGTTATAGTAAGAGACATTGTCAATCCATGTGCAACACAAGCATTGTTAATTCCAAAGAAATATTGGACATGGACGATGTGTATGTATATTAGATCAATCAATAAAATAACTATCAAATACATATTTATTATACCTCGTTTAGATGATATGATGGATGTACTTGTAGGAGAAAAATATTTTAATAATATTGAACTGAGTGATTTCTTTCAAATTCAGACTCACAAAAGAGATCTCAATCGGGTTAATGAGTCAAATGTTATGGATTATGAAAGATAGGTGTCCACATCATAGTTTAACCAAAACTTCTTCTAACCATTTCATGCCACATGTAAATGTCAAATCTCTAACTTTATTAAATTTTCTAATGTAAATTTATTAATACACATTAAAATAATGTGTCAATTGGTAATTTTAATATTTGACTATAATACTTTGTGGTTTATATAAGTAATGTGATATTAGTTCAAAATTGATAATTAAAATAAAATTTATATGAAAAACTTTGAACTTCACCATTTGTTTGAAAGTTAAATCTATTTATGTTGATATGAGTCAATACTATTAGAATTATAAATATTATATATAAAAAATTTAAAAGTCACACATTAAAATTTATAAGTAAAAACTAAAACTATTATTAATATATAGCATATTTTTATTATATTTCATTGCATATCCAAAATATATGTTTCAAGAAATAAAAAGAAAAAGACTACCATCAAAGTGGATGGAACAAAGCTACATATAACCTAAACAACATAAGTAGCACATCAATATCAAAAAGAATAAAGTGAATTTGTACATCTAAACGAAATAAACAAAATAAGTAATATATTAAAATTAAACAATATTTTTTCTTCAATATCTTTGAATTATGTATAATTTGCTCTTCTACTCTCAAATAAAATGTCACATGGACGTTAAATATATTTGAAAAAGTGTACTCGCTGAAGCCTACACTTGTTTGTTTTTTTTAAAAGATGAATATAATAAATAATCTTGTTGACCATGTATGTTCTTCAAACTATAAGTTGAATTAAAAAACATAGAAAAAAAGATAATAAGGTTGACTAGTGAACATTTGAAATTGAAATAAGAACGGCCAACCATTATCAGGATCCCCGGCACATATCTTTATATTTTTGCTCTTATAAATACTTCCTACAGATATTAATCTTCTGATTCGTGTCATTCCTTTGTTATGTGCTCTCTTCTAAATGCCGTGCTTTATATATGTCAAGTCCCTTTGTTTGGGAGGACGCATGTGGTCCTTTGAGATACTAATGCAGATGGGATACGATATTGACAGAACAGGTGCAGCACGACATATATGCGGGAGGAAGAGCAACGAAAACTCGTAGTTTGTAATAAAATTAAACAAATATAAATGTTATAAATTAAAATTTTAAAAATTAATTTCTAATATATTTAATTTATTGAAATAAAAACATGTCTATATAAAAATACTTATATCATTAATAAAATAAATATTTCCGTTTTTTTATTAATAAACAAATATTATTTTAGAAAGAAATGATCGTATATTAACATTTAAAACGATTATAGAATGTTTTCATATTTGACAAACAATCTCACAACTTTTTAAAATGCAATCCCATTAATTTCAAATATTTTAACATCTAAAATTACATAAGCTTCATTTTCATATTTCCAAAACAATCTCACTATTTTTTTATGAATACAATTCCATTTATATGTATTAAAATTAGATCATTTTTTCAATTATTAAACAATTTCAGCGCTCAGACTAAATTTCCAAATAAAAATTAAAAACTAAAAATTGTATTACATCTATCCTACTTTATTTCTAATCTTTATGCAATACTAATGTCGATGAAACATATCAATGGAAGAGGTTTTCCTCAAATGTGCGAAATTTAATAGGGATTTTGCATCTTACTAAGCATCTCATCTTACGATATTTCTGTTGAATGTTACTGCATTATTAAAATGTACATCTGAGGCCTACACCATTTTAATAAATAAATATAACAAATAATTTTATTGATTATAGATGGTCTTGAAAATAAAAGTTGAATAAAAAAAGTTACCAAAGCCGAAGCTTTAACTAATCAAGATTTGAGACTGAAAGAAGAATGAACCAGCTTATCGGATCTCTCGCTTTCATTTATATATTTTCTCTTGCAAATACACCCTACAGATATTCCTTTTCTCATTCGTGTCATTCCTTTGTTATTTCAAGTCCATTGTTTTGGATGAGGCATAGAGTCCTTTGGGATACTCTAATAGCGGGAATTTGGGTTGGACTAATATGCATAGGCTACCATATTGGAGGATACGCCATTGAAAGAGCAGGTGCAGCGCAACATATATGCGCGAGGAAGAGCAACGAAAACTTGTTAAGTGTCATGATTGAGCAGTAAAAAATTTAAGTGCTTAATTAGGGGCATGCGAAAATGCGCTGACGATGAATTGTAAGAAAATCCACTAAACACAGATGTGGCTTTATACTCTTCAACTGTAATTGTCAAAAAACTATCTTGCCTTTCACCTCATCCATTTTATATTAGTGTTATACTATATAATATTCATCTTTTTACATTCATTTTATAAATCAAAACATAATATATTTTTAAATTATATTTTTCATTTTATTATAAGTATAAATAAAATGAAAAATTTAGAAAATTAATTTATTAAATTAATTTATAATATAAATAAAAATAATTATATTATATAATATATATAAAATTAAAATAATTATATTGAAACATGTAATTTACAAAAAAAAAAAATTTACAATAACAATTACAGAATGTAATGGTGTGAGTGGTTCACTTTTATTTTTAATACCTTAATAAATATATATATTTTTTTAAAAAAATTTAACTGACAAAAATATATATACTTAAGTCACGCATCATTTACTTAAGTCACGCATCATTTGAAATATATATACGTAAATACACAGCAAAGCACACAACAGGGAATACAACAAACGAATCTCAAAACCCTGAACGATATATATTCGACAGCATAAATATATATTTTAGAGAATTTTTCCTCTGCTCGAAAGTTTCGTTTATACCGAATGGTCTACGTACATATTGTTCCTACGCCGTTGTTTCTTTCAACAGAGGTTTGAGAAAAAGTAATTTATTGTATTTGTTGGCTGCTTTAAGTATAATCATTTTAAGGTTTTGTTGATTTATTCGATATACATTCGTAAACATTGGTTATTAATATTTAATTTAAATGACGAAGTAAGGATAATAGTATAATCATAGTGGTCTAGGATCCGTAGTTATATGATTTAGGTTGGTTTTTTTAATTTAAAGAATATAATAATGGACTAGGATCGCACTTATATGGTTTAGGTTAGGTTTTTTATTTTTTATTTTTTTTTCTTTTCTTTCTTTCTTTTTTTAATATAAATTATGTGTAAGTTTTAAATAAAATTAAAATAATAGAATATGAAAATGGTTTTTTCAATAAAATCAAGTGTTTATTTTATAAAGATAAAATTCAATAAAATTCATTAAAATATTTTTTAAGATAATAAAAATTTATTTAAAATTAAAATAGAATTATATATGTATTATATAATTATTAGTAATTGATATATTTTTGTTAAAATTTATGGATAAATTATTTATATTATTTAATAATTAATTATGTGTCTTGTAGTTTACAATTATTGGATAAAAGTTTTAATGTTTTATGTTTATTTTATATAGGTATGGCTCACCCATGATTGAATTTTGAAATCAAAGAGCAGCAAATATAATATCAAAAAGAATATGTTCAACAACGTCGAAGACAATAATATGAAAAAATGATAAAGGAACAAAGACAACAACGTGATGACAATGGAATAGAAAGATGTGTTAAACGTAAGGCTGAAATGTCAGTTGAAGAGCTATAAGCATAAATAAGATAGCATGCCAAATAAATGATGGCATATCATGAACTAGTATCGACAGATGATTAGCAAAGATTAAGAAGAGGAATTCAAAGATAAATGCATTTGAATTAATTTATAGTAGAAGAAAGAAACCAACTACAAGAACGTAATTGTTGATCAATTCAAAGACATCATCGAATAAATGCTAATATTGATGGTAACTCTGAAGAACTGAATTCCATAACCATAGAACATGTGTTAAACATGGTATATAATAGATAAAGAAATGTCATAGACAATAACGGTGACAATAACATACAAAATACACATGATAACAATTGAAATATTGAGGTAGATTTGAAGACATCATAGATCATATTTCATCATCATCTAAAAACATTGGCTTCATCAAGTATGTGTTATGTTTGTCAAGTAAGTTACCCCAACATAAATATCTCATGAGGACTTGAAGGTCCCATTTGCCACGAATGTTGACAAGATAAAAATAATCATCGATTTTTAACATCGAACAATATGGATCCTAGTCTATAGCCACCAGAACATGTAAGCTTAACTGAAGTAGAAGAGGTGTGTACCAAGAGTAAATTTAATCCTAAAAATTACACATGTAACTAGAGGTTAGTATAAATATAAAGGGCATATGATCATTTTTGCATAAGAAGTGAAAGAAATTTATAATATTTTACCACATCGAATAAAATATTTATCGATCATTATTATTTAAAGAAGAGATCAACGCAAAATGAATTACAAATTGAGAGCTGATAAACAGAGTATAGAAGGCACTAAAATACAAAATAGAACATGACAATTTCTATAGAGATGTTTAAATTGATGATAATTCACATATCAAACTTTCACCCAATTTTGATAAAAATATATTTGACCAATTGAAATATTTACATACGAAATTTGATTCAAATGTGCATGATTATGTATTTAAGGGTCTGATGATGGAAATGGATGAAATAAATATCATCAATCATATGATTTCAATTGACTCCAAACCCCAAAATTCCATGAGAGAGATAGAATAAATCCATGTATGGGTGAATAATCCTAATGCAGAACCTGGAGATCTAATGGATTGGCTAGGAATTGGTGCATCCCATATAAATGAGTATGTCATAGAATGGTTATTGACATGGCCTTCTCCACATTATTTGCAGATGGAAGATACGATTGGTTACAATTGAGAAACAAATGAGTGCATCTAAATGAATTTGTTAAACCATTGATTTGATATGGATGCAAGGGTGATGTAAATCTCCAACCTATGGATAGAATTAGGACTTGTAAATGGATCTCTAGGATATATTCGATGTATAGTATACAAACTAGGAATTTCCCCACTAGAGCCATCTACATATGTTGTGGTAGAATTTAGCAATTACTCTGGAATGCCATTTGCACATGTAACTCTACATATAATTCTAGTCTCACCAATACAAAGGGGATGGACATGAAAATTACCCTTAAGACTATCTTGGGGATTATCCATACATAAATAAAAAGGGTTGACTCTTTCTAAATAAAAAATTGACACAGAGCATACATAAAGAGTAGGGTTAACATTTGTTGTCATATCATGTGTAAAATCTATGGAAAGACTCAGAATTTGATCTCCATTTTCATACGATAGATATAAGAATTCAAAAATAGGAAAACAATTTTCCAAATGCAATGTTGAGAAAGAGAGACTCAAGTCCATGAAACTAGAATAATGTTACATATTTAAAATAACATATATTATACTTATTTTTACATTTCAATTTCTATAAACTTATATTCTTTAATTATCATGTAGTGTGATATATATTTCTTATTTGGATGAACATAAAATGATGTATTAATTGGTGTTTAATATTAAATGTGCATGTCACACCTATGGGTGCTACTATCATAGATATCTTAAATGCATATATTTAAAATACATCAAAAAATATCAATCATGAAGCATGTATCTAACTTGCATCATATTATAAATGTTTACAAATTGATATCTTTCGACGTATTTTAGATAAATATATTTGAAATATCTATATTAGTTAATAATTTGTCATATTTTTTATTGAGACTCAACCATTTAATATTTTGTCTTATTTTTATTAAAAAAAGTTGTGTGATATAAATTATACTTATTAAGGATTATTTTAATAATTTAAAAACATTAACAAGAT
>JARHVA010009447.1:205000-207500 GCA_037957365.1 Torreya grandis | reverse complement strand
CATTTAAATTTTCTAAAATCTCAACCATGAATGATAAACTCTGAATTCTTTTATCCTCCTCCTTGGGTGAAAAATATTTGACTCATCTTTGATTTTTCCTACTACAAAGAATTAAGTTGACCTATTAGTTATGTGAACTCTTGTATAAACCATTGCATGATATATTTTTGGAGATTGACGTCTTACACTATATTATTTGATCTCTTTTTACCCTTTATTGAGGTAACCAAATTATTAAATGCCTTATTTTGGTCCTTTAGATGTTTGTTCTGAGTGGTATCCCATTTGTTCTTTGGGAAAAAAATAGGATCACTATTCACATTCTCAACTACTACCATATTTTGATCTTATTTATTTTCCTATTCCACTTACTTTCAAAAATCCCACAGATCTTCACTTCCCTCTTCAACATCAATACAAGGCCCCAATGATTCTCCCTTTTTACTATGCATGCCCTATAGATCTTGGTTCCCTTGACTTAACCATGCAAGTTTCGATGCATTTCATAGTCTTTTTTGAGGTTTTATTGCTAATTTTGATTATTTCCTTCATTTTTATTCATTATATTTTCCTCATTCTATTAGTTTTCTCAGTATCCCTTCTCGAGTTCCTAGGGTATTTTATCCATATGCTTATCCTATGTGTTTTCCTTATGGGGATGGGATATGTTCGGTTTGATTTTATTCATATCCTTAAAATATTATAAAATGAGGTAGATCACTCCCTCATGTCTAGGATTTGAGTAATTTATATGCTTAAATTTCATGATCAACACCTCCATGGATTTTAGAATAAAAAATGGGAGACTGAAGGGCACACTATGCCTAAAATAATTTCAACATTCTAAACAATGACCATCTAACTGCATTGTACCTACCTTCCAAGGTGACATAATACATTAGATGGAAGGGAAACTCTGCATATGGTTTGGGAAAGGATTTCTTATTAAAAGAATTATGTAGCTACTCTAGTTTCTCTCCCTCCTCAAGAACAACCTCTTTATCCAACTTGAAATCCTTGGTGAAGAGTAATACTTAATTTCTTCAATCGCCAATCCAATCACATGAGAAATTATTTTCTCATTAATTTTTTGAGTTACTCCATTAATTGACATTGTTTTTTACTCTCATAATTTTGCAAAAAATATTGAGAAATGTATGTCAAAGCTTTCAATATTCTCCATAAATCTAGTGAAGCCTCTCTCATTATTATGTTATTATTCAGTATATTAGGCCTAAGTTATTTTATGGTTGGTATCATCCAAAGCATGGGAAATTTCCTTTCCACATTTTCTAAGGACCAACACATCCTCTTATCCAAGTTGAGGCAATGGCTATTAGTTTTTTAGCCATGGGAATTGGTTTTTTCTAGCAATATTTTTTTAGAGACTGGATGTGTTGGAGGGTGATGAGGAAAATCCATGGAATGCATACTACATGTGGTCTTCAGTGATTCCCCTCCATGTCATGATGAGTAATCATAAGTTGGCCTTTGGGTGCCAAGTTTTGTATGCCAAGATGAAATGTATCTTCATCATTCAAGCTAGGAATGTTTTGTATTCCATTATTGAAATCATGGGAATAGTCTTTCTCGACATGAAGTATAGGGTTAATGTGAATTCTTTGGTTTCATCAGCTTTCATGGGCATCTTTATTATGATTTATAGATAGGTAAATTACCATGGTAGTGGTTTCTACACTTGTTTAGTATTGGTTTCATTTGGTTCTTGAGGCTACTATAGAGTATTTTACATTTGTGGATAAAGGCTCTTAAGTTTTTATTGGATGGCAAACAATGGTTTGGTTCCCTTTATGGTACTTTAGGATCTAGATGATATATTTGATAATCTTTTAGGTCACTTAGAAAACTTACAATCTTGAATACATAACCCTAGCCCCTCTAGTTTTCAATTTCATTACTAGACTTGAGGGACCTTCACTCATTACTGGCATCATTCTTATTAGAACTGCATGGTAGGAAATCCAAAAGCTTGGCTTCACCAATTACTACATGCTCTCGTATATATTTGAAGTGAATACCCAAATTATGCAACATGCTCTACTATTTTTAGAGGATGGGCCTCTTAACATACAATGGGAGACATCAACATGCACATGGGCTTGATTATATGGTATGAGAGTGTAGCCTAGCCTAGGGGCCATCTCAGTGTGTAATAGGTGTGTAAGTCAATATGGAGGTGTAAATCCACATTACAATAAGGGAATGATGTGGAAGCTATGATTTTCAAGGATGGATAGACTTTTATTCCTATAAATATTGTGGTGGCTAGTAATCCCTTCAAGAGTGGATGTAAGGAGCATGGTGATGGAACACTGGTGGTTGGGGTTATTTTTAGGCCATGGTTTTCATGTGGTTGTGGGTTTGGTGTGATATTATAGGTGTTATGGTGATTTTCACATGATTTGGGTTTTGTGTATATTTTATTGTTTTGTTGTGTGTTAATTGTGTCTTTATTGGTTCTTTTATGGGAATTCTCCCT
>JARHVA010009447.1:187500-200000 GCA_037957365.1 Torreya grandis | reverse complement strand
AAGAGTATATGGATGAATTTTACAAGCATTTCATATGAGTGGAGCATGATGAAAAAGAGGAAAGGATGATTGGAAGGTATGTAAATGGTTTGAAGTTTTCTATTTAAGATGAATTACGCATGCATAAAATACTTAACATGGAGAAGGCTTATCAATTAGTTTTGAAGGTAGAAGAATTAAAAAATAGACAGAGTTTTAGGACATTTATTGGTCAAAAAAAAAGTAGATCCCCTCCAATAAGGGGATGAGGTGGGTTTAATAACAGCAGACTTGACTTTAATGCCAACAAAAGTGAATCATAACATGGTACAAAAGGCAAGATGATAATAGGTAAAGATTTTAATACCAACAAAGCAAAAGAGGATTTCAAAGAGGATGAGGTTATGGTGGTATGAGAGGATGGTTTTCTAATCAATGTAGATCTTATGTTTGTTATAAATGTGCAGAAGAAGGGCACATGTCATTTGAGTATCCAAACTATCAAGATCAAGAAAGGAGGTAAGAACATCACCTAGGAGTAAATATAATTGAGGATGAAATAGACGAGCCTAATATTAAAGTTGCACCAATAGATATTGAAGAGAATCACATGATGAGAAGAACCATGATCGTTCCAATAAAGGAATAAGTGAAAAATAAATAAGGTGGTGATGCATGGTTGCAATAAAATATTTTTTCAATAAGATGTACTTCAGGTGAAAAGGTATGCAAAGATATTATAAATGGTGTTAGTTGTGAAAATATGGCTTCTAAAGAAATGATTAAGAAACTAAATCTATAATGTGAAAAACATACCAACCCTTATCATATTTCATGCCTAAAGAAAGGGAATGAGTTTATATTAAATAAAAGGTCCTTAATCAGGTTTTCTAAAGAAAACATTTATAATGATGAAATATGGTATGATGTTATTCTAATGGATGCATGTCATGTGTTATTAGAGAGACCATGGCAATTTGATAGGAAAGTAGTTCATGATAGAGTAAAGAATATATACACTTGTAGGAAAGGTGGTAAAAAGGTAGTTATATTACCTCTTAAAAAGAAAGAGAAGATAGAAAGTATGCTCTGTACTGAAGAATTTATCCAAGATATGAAGGTAGCAGGTTGTTATTATGCACTAATAGCAGATAATGAAGAAATAAAAATGGTGCCAATACCAATAGAATTATCAAGAGTGTTGAAAAAATATGCAAGTGTTATGTCTGATGAGTTACCATATGTTTTACCATTGAAGAGATATATTCAGCATCACATTGATTTGATTATAGGATCAGCTCTACCCAATCAAGCAGCTTATAGGATGAGTCTAAAAAAATGTAAAATTAAATAAACAGGTTACTAAATTACTAAGGAATAAATTGATAAGAGAGAGAATGAGTCCATGTCCAACACCAGCATTGCTAACTCCAAATAAATATGGAGAATGGATAATGTGTGTGGATAGTAGAGTAATTACTAAAATTACAATGAAGTATAAGTTTATTAAACTTCATTTAGATGATATGATGGATGTGCTTGCAGGAGCAAAATATTTTACCAAGATTGATCTAAAGAGTTTCTATTATCAGATTCAAATTCCTGAAGGAGATGAGTGAAAAATTGTATTCAAGACTAGGGATGGTTTATACGAGTGGAAGGTGATGCTATTTAGGTTATATAATACACCTAGCACATTTATAAGGCTAATGAATACAATGTTATGAGAATATATTGATAATTTTATGATTTTTTATTTTGATTATATTTTTATATTCAATAAGAGTAAAGAAGAACACTTATAACATTTGATAACAGTAATGGACTTGTTAAGAAAGGAGAATTTGTATGCAAATTTGAATAAGTTTAGGTTTATGTAGGATAGTTTGGTATTTTTGGGATTTTTAGTTTTAGCATATGGTGTGAAAATGGATGAGGAGAAGCTAAATACAATTGTTGAGTGGCCTATTTCAAATAGCACTACAAAGGTAAGAAGTTTCCATGGTTTAGCAGCTTTTACATAACATTTATTTAAAAAGTTAGGAGTCTTGTGGCACCAATAACATATTGCATGACAAGAGAATAATTTTCATGGACTAGAGTAACCACATAAAGCTTTGAAATTTTGAAGAAGATTACAAAAAAGCCAATTTTAGGATTCCTAGATTTTTAAAAAGTATTTGAAGTTAATTGTGATGCTTCATTTGTGGGAATTGGTGTTGTGTTGAGTCATATAAAAAGCAAATAGCATATTTCATTGAGAAATTAAATGAGATATAAATAAAGCATTCTTCTTATGATGTTGAAATTTATGCAATTATACAAGCATTAAGATATTAGAGGCATTATTTAGTGCCTAAGGGGTTTATACTATTTAAATATCATGAGATTTTTGAAGTATGTGAATACACAAAAGAAGTTGAAGAGCAGGCATGTGAAGTGGGTTTCTTTCTTATAGCAGTATAATTTTGTGTTGAAACATAAATCAAGAAAATAGAATCAGGTAAGTGATGCATTGAGTAGGAGGGTAGTGTTATTAACTGCTATGGTGAGTGAAGTGGTTGGATTTGAATCTATTAAAGAATTATATGATATTGATCCATATTTTATAAATGTAGTTGAGTACTGCATGAATCTATTAGTAGGAGGGACAAATATTATTCATGATGAGTATCTTATATAAGAAGGTTATCTCTTCAAAGGGAAATAATTATACATTCTAGTTGGGTCTCTACAAGACAATATAATAAGAGAATCACATAGTGGTTGTTTGGATAGATATTTTTGTAAGATGATGACAATAGCTTTGGTGGAGGAAAAGTATTTTTGGCCAAAGATGAAGAGAGATGTGACAAGTTGTGTTTCAAGGTATAGGATATGTCAGGTCGCCAAAGAACATGAAAAAAATACTAGACTTTACATGCCATTACCAGTTCCAAGAGGGTCATGGACAAATTTGAGTATAGATTTTGTGTTGGGATTGCTAAACACAGAAAGAGGTAATGATTCAATTTTTTTTTGTAGACAAATTTTCTAAAATAGTTCATTTCATTACATGTAAGAAAACTAATGATGCCACTAGAGTTTCATTATTATTTTTTATGGATATTGTGAGATTGCTTGGTGTTCTAGAAACTATTACTTCAGATAAGGACACAAAAATTTTAAGTCATTTTTGAAGGACTTTGTAGAAGAAGATGGTTTTTAATCTATAATTTAGTAGTGCATATCACCCACAAATAGATGGATAGATATAAGTTATAAATAAAATTTTGAGCAATTTATTGAGATGCATAGTGGAAGAAAATCCAATGTAATAGGAATTATCTTTACCACAAGCTAAGTTTGCATATAATAGTTGAGTGAATAGATCAACAAGAAAAGTCATATTTTAAAAGTATGTATGGAAAAAATCTTATGGGTATTTTAGATTTCCTAAAATTGCTCATTATAGATCAAATTAGCGATGATGTAGAAGCATATGTAGAGCATATGCAGTAGTTGCAAGGAGTAAGAAGAAATTTATAGGAAAGTAATGAGAAAACTAAAGTAGTAGTAGATGTCAAAAGAAAATCCAAGGTATTTGAAGGAGAGTTTGTAATAGTTTACTTGAGGAAATAAATATTTCTTAAAGACACATACAATAAATAGAAGTACAAAAAAATTGAGCACTGTAAAATTTTGAAGAAAATTAATGATAATGCATATGAGTTGAGTTTACCACATAATTTTGATATATCTCTAGTATTTAATGTTTTAGATTTATATGAATTCCATGGAGATGATGATGAAGATGACAAAGATGAAGAATTAAATTGAGAGAAGAAAGTTCCAAAGAAGAAGAAAGAAAAAATAGTACAGGTTTTGGATATGAACATATTAAACACAAGGCAAGGGAATTATAACAGGTATTTGGTGTAGTAGAAAGGATTGCAGCAAGAAGATAACACTTAGATTATAAAATGGGAGCCGTAGAAGATTGTCAATGAAAAATATCAATAGTATGATAAAGGCAACTCACAGATGCTGAGTTATTTTCAACCAGAGGAGAGTGATGGAGAAAAATGGGCCAACATTTTGGAAGCCACAACTTTTGATTCATAACTCCATTTGAGCTCTTCCACATGCCACAATGACCATATCTAAAATTTTAATTCTTTTATAAGATTATCTATCCATTTATATTTGATTTTGATAATGTTTGGAGCCAAATGTGATGATTTGAGGGTCTAGAATTAGCTTTTAATGATTTTTTTGAGATTTTTCTAAATTTAAAAATTATATATTTTTAGAACCAAAAGTCAACATCAGTTGAATTTCATCTCATAGTATAATTTTAATATTTAGGTCATTTAAAAAAAAATATAGATCCTTGTGTGATTGCATACAAAGCTTACTATAAATATCAGGTACTAAAAAAAGATGTTTTTTTAGATTTTTTTTTTTTTTGAATTTTACATGTAGACTTTAATTTCTGAGTTTAAGCTTATTTAAGCATGATTTGGGTTTGTAATTATTTCAATAAATAAATATGAATCAAATAGGATTATTTTTTTAATATCTTGGCCTATGGATAAAAAATTTGATCTTGTTAGTTTTCGGGTTACAATGCAAAAAAATAGGCCAACCTTCCAAGGTCCATAAATTTTGACTCATATCTCTATTTGAGCTCTTCCACACACCAAAATGACTATCTAAGAAAATTTGATTCTTCCCTATGGTGCTCTATCTACTTAGATTTGATTTCCATAATTTTTAGAGGCCAAACATGATCCTCTAAGGGTCCAAAATTAAGTTTTAATGATTTTTTCAAGAATTTTCTAAATTTAAATATTATATATTTATAGAACTGGAAGTCAATATCAGTTGAATTTCATCCCATAGTATAATTTTAATTTTTTTGTTTATTTCAAAAAAATTTATAGCCGTGCATGCTTGCATGCAAAACATACTATAAATAGTGCCTGCTAAAAATAGACATTTTTCTTTAGATTTTAGTTTTTGTTTTTAAATTTTACATGTAGATTTTAATTTATGAGTTTAAGCTTATTAAAACATGGTTTGAGTTTTTAATTATTTCAAGTAATCAATACAAATCAATTTAGAGTATTGTTCAAGGTCTTGGCCTATTGGTAATTTTTTTATTCTTGTTAGTTTTCAGGTTCATTATACTTGTATAAATATCCTCTCACATATGGCATAAACATCCTCTTCACTTTTAAGAGGATTATAAAATTTAATAGACACATGCCTCTTTCTCATATAACTACTCTTTCTTCCAATCTCTCTTTCTCTCTTCCATCGGAGCTCTACTTATTGAGCTCTCCTTCTCTCTTCCACAATTAATCTTGTTACGTAATCTTTTTTGTGCATTCTTATAATCCTCTTTTAATTTAAGCTCATTCTTATCTCTCACTCTTATAACTTATTATTTATATGTAATTAGAATTGAATTGGTTGAAAAGATTATAATAATATTACGATGTTTTTATTTCTTTAACAATTTTCTCACTTGTCAAATCTCATTTCAAATTATATGATTGATTGTTTGTTAAGGTAATATTGACTACATTTTATCTATTATTTTAAAATTTTAATTTGATCTTAAAAACAATTCTATTAAAATTTATATAGAATGATTTAAATTGATTAATAAATCACAGCAAAAATAAATTTTAATTTTTTTTTTTAGATTTTATCTATATATCTGAATATTTATAAGAGGTGTGTATTTATTGATTTCCTGAATTCAATGGTAACATAAAAAGACAAAATGGTAAAAACATGGATAATATGGGACCACCGATACCCAAGGGACTCCAATAGATATAACTAAACAAGGCTCGAAGAAACATACTATTTATATTTATAGTGGAGCACAACAAAAAAGAGGAGGAATAGATGTAAGAGAAATATTGTGACAGGGGTTAAAAAATAAATAAGAAAGATGGTGGAAAAAAACATATAAATAAAATTTAATTTAAATTAAAAGTATGAGATGAATGAAATATAATGATAAGAGTTAAAAATATTTAAAAGAAAAGAGACATGGTGGAAAAAAAAATGACATATAAATGATATTTAATTTAAATTTAAATTTAAACAATACATAAATATCATAGAACAATATATTTTTATGATTGAGAAGTTCTTGGGGTTTACTTTTAGGTGTCTGCATAAACATGGTAACATATTGTTCATGTTTTTTAAGAAAATGGATAGATTTTTTCAAATAAAAATATTTACTCACACCCTCTTATATGATGTTATTAATTAGGTCAAATAATTTAAGTAAAAAATAAATTAATTTATTTTTAACGATAGAGGTTGAATTTATTTTTGAGATTACTATAAATTCGACTATTAGAATTCATGATTAGAATTCATGTTAATCAAACCATGGATTTAGAGCTTACATAGGCTTGGGATGTCAATACTTCATGTATACATTTTCATAAGAGGGAATTTCATTTAATTTTAGAGTTTAGTGTTATTGCTTGTGCATTTACTATTCAATGCGTATTATATGTTGCTTCGTAGTTTTGGATGGGGGATATGACTTTGAAAACGTGGATGTACGAGTAAAATATTTGAAGGTAATGTTTTTAAAACAGAAATTCAATTCAAAATCTTATTTAATCAGTGAGGATGAGATGATAATAAAGTTTATTTGTCACATCATTTAGAACAGTGAAAATTATCATAAATATAACTGAGAAATGAAATCTAATTTGAAACTTAATAAAATTTACTACGGAATTTCGAATATATTTCAAAAATTAAAATAAATCCATCACTTGGCAATTTTGAGATTGAAAACATGAGATAACTCGTGTCATTACTTTGGTATGTCCTCTCTTCTAAAAATCATGCTTTTATATGTCAAGTCATTTTCTTGGGGAGGACGCATGGGGTCCTTGGAGATACTCCAATAGCGGGAATTTGGTGACTAATGCGGATACGGCACCGACAGAGCAGGTGCAACACGACATATATGCTGGAGGAAGAGGAACGAAAAGTCATAGTTGTGAGTCCGGATTGAGATGTTAAATGTTTAGTGCTTAATTTGGTATTTTATTAATCAAAATGTAATATATTTTCGAATTTTGCCACTCATTTTATTTTTAAATATAAATTAAATGTAAATTAAAAAATATATTTATTTAATTATTTAATAATATAAATAAGAACAATTAATTTATCTAATATTCAGAAAATTTAAAATCTATATTACTTGAATATTTCATAATTCTCATAATAAATCCAAATATCTAAATATTTTTGTATATTATATAGATTTATAAATTTAATCATGATTGCCATTTCGAAAAAGATATCCTTAACATTAATTATATATAAAAAGGGTGTAGGTAATATATATCACTTATAATGAGAGATTGAACAATAATAATAAGTACTTTAACTAAATAGATTGCTATGCTAGAAAATTTGAATAATAAGTGAATGTTTTAATTATAAATAAAACTACTGATTTTTTAATTTTTAATTGTATTATCTTATACATTATATAAATAATGTGATACCATCTTTTTATTTGAAAGACGAAAAACAATCTAATTATTATACATTGAACTTACTAATTACAAAATGAAATCATTTCACATATTTATCAGCTTTATATTGTACTTAATTGCATATCCAATTATTTTTTCCTTCAAGAAAAAAAGAAAGCCTAGCTCAAGTTTCGTAAAGTCCCATAAAAAAGATAAGAGAAAATTGCATGATCCAAATAACATAAATAGAGCAAGTTCTAAGAGGTGGGGACTATATTTGAAAATTAAATAATTCTGAGTTTTAATTTAAAATTTAGTAATTAAAGTTAACCATTTATTCCTTGGATGTCCACTTGAGGTCAATTTAACTTATTATATAACTTGACCCATATAAAGGGCCCTTTTGAACTAGTGTTAGTCATAAGGCAATCATAAATAACACCTAGGCTTATAAAACACCACATTAGACCCAAATAGCTTAATACCTAAGTGATTTAAATCCCTACACCCTATAAAAATTAATTTATAATATTTTAAAAAGTATTTGGGTTTTTCTATACCTATTTTTAAGTCACTGCCCTAATTCATTTTTATCATAACACTATATAAACACTACTTTTACACTCTTACAACCTGGGTGGATATGATCACAGAGAAGCACACAATAGTACCAATTAATATTTAGGGAAAGATCCAAATTATTATAATATTATATTGAATTAGATCATACATTCGCTAATCCATACATAATGTAGGTTTTCAAATCTCAAGTTGCCTTTAAGGCATCCTTTCATTCATTGAGCCTCAGACATTCTAGCATTCATTCACACATATCACATAAGCGAGAAAACTACATCAAGCTTAATCCTTCCTCAGAGTAATGGTATGTTCGTATATTTACCACATGGGGTTGTGTAAAACATGTTCATTACATCATACCTACTCATCCCTCTTTTGCATGGTTTTCATTCAAACCCTTAAAAGCATAAAAACATAAAGTTTTTATAAGAAAATAGACCTATAGTTAAAAGTATTTAATGCATAGACTTGATATTTTAACCATATATGGAATAATTCCTATTATGAAAATATTATAACTCATTAATTTAAATTATAAAGAAGGGAAATAATATTGCATAGGACAATAGTGGATAACGCTATTATCTAAGACCATGCTATATTAAAAAATGACTGCACTATTGTACCATGTTAGTTTTTATTATTGGATCATGTTTATGACTATGATAACAACCTAGGCATGAATATTTAGATCACTAATTGACTATTTTAATAATTTAAAAGCCTAAGTATTATATTTCTTGATTGTTTATTATTTTTAGAATAATTAGATAAATCAATAATTGTATAAATTAGAGCTTGTTGACATTTCTATATTTATTATTCCAACACATTAGCAACCTAAGGTTTTACATTCCATATCTCCTTAAAAAATTAATTCATTTGGTGAACCTAAATTACTTCAAATAGGGAAAAAAACCTAACCTGAGACTACCTTTAGTGTTTATGTTTCCAACCTTCTTAAACTCATACTTAAATTTTAGATGCTTCTATCTTCATATTTATTTTGTATAGTAATGATAATGATGACAAAATATGATTATCAATTTATAATTCAAAATTTTGTAGTTTCATTTACATGTTTGTTTCTATTCATTTAGAATCAATTATATATATATATATATATATATATATATATATATATATATATATATATATATATATATATATATATCTGTGTGTGTGTGTGTGTGTGTGTACAGGATGTTCTATATCAATTACAATCTTTTATATTTGAATTAGTCCATAAATTTAATTTACTAAAAATAACCTTTCAAGTCTCAAAGTCACATCTTATGCACAAGAAATAATCTACTTCTACTCCTTATCTCCATAAAAGTGATATATACCTTCCCTCTAGCTAGGTCCATGTTATCACTACTCAAAAAAATGAATAAGCCTATATTATTGTTACTAATGCCCACACTTAGCCTATTCATGCCTCCACCTCTTATCTACAAGGTGTGTGTCTAAATGTTCTATCAAAAGCAATTAGGGTTTACACTTATGATAATCTAAGGGATGAAATTATTAGTACGAGTAAAATTACTTTAGAATTGTGAAATTGGAATCATATATTACATAAAAATATTATATTATTAAAAAATATGATTACAATACAAAAACCTCCAAGGCACACTAATGCCAATCATGTATATGAATATTCACCTAGTCAATTTATGGCAAGCAATATTACATATCAAAACATGAAATCACAACAAAGTACATCTATAACTAGTAATTCAAAATCTTATCAAATATAAAATAGAATCTCAAGTTAGATTTTAAGTAAAATGATTAAATCTAAGTTGATTAACCAAAATCCTCTATATCTAGTGAGGAGATCTAGATATTATTAGGCATAATACAGAATTCATGGTCATCACAAAAATTCATGTTTGTCATTTTAATGGAATATATAAAATGTCATTGATAATAAGGAAACTATACAAGGTAAATTAATTAAGCAATCCATAGTGATACAAGAACATATTCAAAAAGGGTCAATTTAGGAAACAATATAAAAGTGTTTACTAATGCATAACTCAGACAACAAAAGGTTCACAAATCAAAATTAGATAAAGAAATAATACAAAAACATAGGCAAAGAAAGTGAATGATAGAAATACACCTCTCCAAAATGAGTTCATATTTTCAAAATAGTATGGGTTTGGTAAAAAATATATATATAATTTTGATTATCAAGGTAAAAAGAAGGGTAAATAGGCCCAAGGCATCATAACTCATATTATATCAATTGATAAGGTTGGTGAACAAGGTTTAAGATTTATGGAAAATACTAGGGAAAATCATTCGTATTCAAATTATCAAGGAAAACATCAAGATACATAGGTGATATCATAAAAATCACAAGAGCAAAAGCCATCACAAATATAAAATCATGTTAAGCCAAAAACATTCTCAAAATAAAATTTCTAACAAAATATCCTACAAAGTTCCATATGCCTAAAATAGACACACTTTCCAAAGACAATCACAAAAAATATTTCAAAACACAATTCATAAAGGTCAATTCCATAGTAAGTAGTAGTTCTAATTGCTTATCTAGATACAACATAAGTCAACACTATCACTCCATTAGTTCAAAATCAAGATGGTAAATATGAGTGGAATAATGAAGGTTATTATGATTACAATGATATTTACAATGAAAAGTAATTAGATCCACACTGTATTTCAATTCAATCATAAAATATCCATCACACTTCACAAGAGGTCACAATTCATTTTCTTTAAGAAAGATACATTGAGGTTGAGACTCTCACAAGACTCGTCAGTTAGTAGTAACTCTCCTTTTTTGTTCATAGCTTTCATTTTCTGAGATTAATTATACATTTTCTTTTTTCATATTTTTTTTACATAGTAAATTTTTCATATTACTTGTAATTATCTTTTATACTAAGAAAATAAAAAAATATAGAATGTATGGATTTCAATGTTTCCATTACTTATATTTTCCATGTTTTACATATGTTATCTATGCTAGTATAACAAGTTTTATCATACATACATGATTCAATTGTTCCATTAAAGTGCTTATATATTAATACAAGACTTAGGTCCCATACACAAGGACAAATTTATTAATATATACCCACTTGGGGAACATAACTAGATATATAGATTATGCATTGATACATTCTTCCATTAGGGGCATCATACTATATACCTTATGGCTTTCTAAAATATACTTTTTTTACTCCATATTATAGATTTATAATTGATTATATCTTGGTATTGATCATCTTATACTACAAATTTTTTTTCTAAGTACTATTATTATAGACTTAGCTTATGTACATATGCCTCTTACATATATTTTTACCATAATTTTATGCATACTTTTATTTCTATCTATAGTAGTTTAGGCTTAATTGTGTGTCTTTTATTCTACATCTACTTGAGGGTATTTTAATGTTCCATTATTATATGCCTCTACACTGATTCCTTTCATAGTGTGTATACTTTGAATATATGCCCATGTCCTTGTAAATGTTTCTTGATTATGTATGAGGATATTTTAACATGTCCTTCCATGTGGATATAATCTAAACTTACTTTTTATGTATGTGGACATTTTAACATGTCCTTATATGTATTCCTTTATTAAACTTAGTGCCATGTACCCATGTACCTTGTATTGTGGCTCCATTAACCTATTTTGCATGCCTCATATGTTTGTATGTATGATTTCATGTATGTGTTATGGCTAGGAAACTTGTATCTTGATTCTTACATTCCCATATAATGTGTGATGATGTAACGAACATCATGTATCTCCACTTCCTTGTTGGGTGCCTTGATGGAGATCATTCCCCATCCCCCTAAGTAGTTTTTCATATGATATCACTATTTTTTTATCACATATATTATTATGTTGTTAAATATGTATCTTCATAACCTTGTGAGTGCTATATCTAACATACATCATATATTACAAACCTATGTTCATACTATTTTATATTTTGATATCATGTATATGCATTTTATTAGTTTATCACACATATATCATATATTCTCAGTCTAACACACATGACACATATATTTTATTTTGAGGATATTTACTATAGAGGTTTATTAACTCCCCTAAAAGGATGGGAATTCTTAGTATTTTTTCATAGATATTAGGTGATCCTAGTATACATAGAACATAATTTTTATCCTTCAAACATAAAACACAAAGCCCAAACTTAGGAAAACATAGTGAAAAATAATCACACATAGATCGATCTTAGTTTTATATATAAAAAACACATTTGGTCAATAACATGTCATAGAGGACACTAGCATAGTTTTATAATGACCATGGAAGCACACTACTATCTAGTAACACAAGAAAATTAAAGTTAGAAAATTGTCAAAAATGTATAATAGTTAGTGTTCAAATTTACCTAGTCTTAGTCACAA
>JARHVA010009447.1:107500-180000 GCA_037957365.1 Torreya grandis | reverse complement strand
ATTCATGATTCTAATAATACATTAAGAATTTTCTGCACCTCTACACTATTATTATTCTAAGTATTAAAGTGTAGTACTTACCATCCTTGAAAAAGGTATAGGTATTTAATATTCCTTCATGCATAACTTTCCTGAAAAACTTATGAGGCCTGCTAGATTGTTCATGGGAAATGTCCAATGGCATGATTTGGTGGACATCATCCTTGCATGTGTCTAAGTGAAAATAATAAAAAATTGTTAGTTCAGCAACACATAATTTAATTTTAAAAATAATTACATCATGCTTGAATTTTGATGTTCAATCCCTTAGAAATGATGATTTTATATCATATAATTAAAAAATTATTACTATTACATTAACTATCAATCATTATCCTTCATCAGTTTCCTTCACATTTTCACATGGTCATGAATAATTTTTTAATCTACGCTTATACACTCGCTTCATTCTCAGGTTTTAAAAATAATCTCTTCATATTGAGAGTTTGAACAAACTCTAATTCTTTTGTGTCATTGTTCATCTTGTGAAATATGATTTATAGGCTTCATTATGTGCATATCTCCGCATTTATATTCAAATATTCACTTTAATCCTAATCATGAAATGTGATTTATTCTCTTGTACGTTACCATCATCTCATCTTCATAGATTAAATAATAATTTAAATTGATTTTCTCTTTTAAACAAAAATATTTTCATATATTTTACTCTTAGATCCACTTTTTCAAGTTATATCCACCATATACAACTAGGAAACAATAGATAATAAGCATTAAATAATATATGCACAAGAAATAATGAAAAAATCTAAAATTAAATGAAATTACTTGTTATGAAAATGTATATATATGAAGTATTGACATCCCAATCATATCCAGTCTCTAAATCTATGGTTTGATTAACTTCAATTCTAATAGTTGAAATTATAATAACCTAAAAAATAAATTCAACATCTCTTTATCTATAAAAATAAATTAATCAAGATTTTGGTTAATGTAATTGACCTAATTAATAACATTACATAAGAGGGTGTGAGTAAATCATTTAATGTGAAAAAAGTATCTAATTTCTTAAAAACATGAAGAATATGTCACCATGTTTATGGAGATAACTAAAATCAAACATTAAGAACTTATTAGTCATAAAACTAAATTTTTATATGATATTTATATATTAGTCAATTATTAGTTTAAATTAAGTATTATTTACATTATGTTGTATTTTTTCACCATATCTCTCTTATTTATATTTTAGCTACTCTCACAATATTTTTATTTCATCTATTCTTTCTCTTGTTTATCATGATCCACAATAAATATAAATAGTATGTTTCTTGGGGCCATATTTATTTATGTCCATTGGAGTCCCTCGGGTATTTATCATCCCATCTTATTCACATTGTTTACTATTTTATATTTTTATTCTACAATTGGATAATTATTTGAATTTAATAAATCTATAAACACACATAATGAATCTAAAAACTACCAAGGCAAATAAAATTACCAATAGGCAAAGGTATAAAACAATAACTTATAATCAATTCATATTGAATGAATTAAAATAATTATAAACCCAAAACATGATTAAATAAGCCTCAACTTAGAATTTAGAGTTGGCATGCAAAAATTCAAAAAATATAAAATGTAATGAAAAATGTTTATTTTTAGCAGCCATTATTTATAGTAAGTTTCACATGCAATCACACATGGCTATACATTTTTTATAAAATAACCTAAATATTAAAATAGTTCTATTAGATGAAATTCAACTAAAGTTGACATTTGGTTCTAAAAATATACAATTTATAAAATTCATTTTTTTTGAAAAAAAATAATTAAATGTTAACTTTAGATGCTAAGATGATCATGTTTGGCCTCTTAAAAATATTCAAATCAAATCTAAGTGGATAGAGATGCATAGGAAAAAATCAAACATTTTGATATATTCCTTTTGGCATGTGGAAGAGCTCAAATAGAGTTATGGTTCAAAAGTTATAGCCTCTAAAAGGTTGGCCTATTTTTTCTACAACATTTTCCTCTGATTGAAAACAACTTAGATCCTATGAGTTGGCCTGATTATACTATTGCCATTTATTTTTATACATCTTCTTTAGTTCTCATTTTTAATCCAAGTGTTGTCTTCTTGCTACAATCCTTCCCACTTCACCAATTACCTATTATAATTCCATTGCCTTGTGCTCACTATCTCCATATCTAAAATTTACACTATTTTCTTTCTTCTATGGAACTTAATTCTCCCTATTTAAATCTGCATCTTCATCATCTTCACCATCTTCTCTATGGAATTCATATAAATTTAAAACATTAAAGACTAGAGATATATCAAAATTTTATGGTAAACTCACTTTATATGCGTTATCATTGATTTTCTTCATAATTCTATATGGCTCAATTTTCTTGCACTTCAACTTATTATATGTGCCCGCTAGAAGTCTTTCTTTCCTCAAGCAAACCATTATCAAATATCCTTCTTAAAATACCTTCAATTTTCTTCTGACATCTATTGTTGTTTTATATATGTCATTACTTTCCTTCAACTTGTTGTTACTTTTTCTTTTAATTATTGTATATGCTCTACAAATGCTTCTACATCATCACTAATTTGATCTACAATTGGTAACTGTACCAAATATAAAATATCCATAGGATTTCTCCCATAATCAATTTAAAAAGGTGTCTTTCTTATTGATCTATTCACTAAACTATTATATGCAAACTCATCTTGTGTTAAAGCCAAGTACATTTGCTTTATCTTCTCTCCCACTATGCATCTCAATAAATTTCCCATGATTCTTTTAAAAAATTATGGATATCCATATGTTTATGTGTGATATGCACTACTGAGTTGTAGCTTAATACACATCATTTTTAATAGTCTTTCAAAAATGACTTAGAAATTTCATGTCCCGATGTCAAGTTATAGTTTTGGGAACACTATGCAAACTCATAATATCCATAAAAAATAATTCTACAATGGTAGTGGCATCATTGGTTTTCTTACATATAATGAAATGAACCATTTTAGAAAATCTATCTACCAAAAAAAAAATTAAATTGTTACCTCTCTATGTGTTTGGCAATGTCAACATCAAATCCATACTCAAATCTATCCATGGGCCTCTTAGAACCGGTAATGTCATGTAAAGTCTAGTATTTTATGCATGTCCTTTAACCACCTAATATATTTTGCACCTTGAAACATACCTTGTCATATCTCTCTTCATTTTTGGAAAAAAATATTTTTCCTCCATAAAAGTTATTGCCTTTATCTTACCAAAATTTCTAGTAAAACCACCACTATGTAATTCTCTTATTATATTATCTCATAGAGACCCAACTAGAATACACAATTTTTTCCCTTTGAATAAATAACCTTCTTACATAAAATACTCATCATGAATAACATCTATCCCACCTATTAATGGATTCTTACACTTCTCAACTACCATGATAAAATATGGATCAGTATCATATAATTATTTAATAGCTTCAAATCTAACTACTTCACTCACCATAGTAGTTAATAATGCTACTCTCCTACTCAATGTATCAGCTACTTAATTTTGTATTTTAGATGTATGTTTCAATACAAAAGTATACTCCTATAAGAAATAAACCCACTTCATATGCCTACTATTCAACTTATTTTGTGTATTCACATACCATAAAGCCTCATGATTTGTAAATAAGATAAACTCTTTAGTCACTAGGTAAGGCCTCCAATGTTTTAATGCTTGTAAAATTGCACAAAGCTCAACATCATAAGTATAATACTTCTTTCTTACCTCATTCAATTTCTCACTAAAATATGCTATTGGTTTTCCTTCTTGACTTAACACAATACCAACTCCCACAAATGAAACATCAAATGCTTTCTTAAAATTTGGTAATGCTAAAATTAGTCTTTCGGTAATCTTCTTCTTCTAAATTTTGAAACTTTTTCTGGTTTCTCTAGTCCATTGAAATTATTTTCCTATCATACAAATTGTTATTAGTGTCACAATACTACTAAATTTTTTATTAATTTTTTGTAAAAATTTGCTAGACCATGAAAACTTCTTACCTCTAGAATGCTTCCTGGAATAGGCCACTCAAAAATTGCCTTTATCTTTTATTCATCCATTTTCATAGCATCTACTAATACTAAAATTATCATCAATACCAAATTTTTCTACATAAACCTACACTTCTTCAAATTTACATACAAATTCTCCTTTATTAACAAAATGATTACCATTCCCAAATGTTATAAGTGTTATTATTTATTCTTACTAAATATCAAAATACCATCAACATAAATAACTAAAAGCTTACCAATATATTCTTGTAGCAATGTATTCATCACCCTCATAAATGTCCCAGGGGCATTAGATAATCTGAATGGCATCACCATCCACTCATATAAACCATCCCTGGTCTTGAATGTACTTTTTCACTCATCTACTTCATAAATTTGAATATGATAATAACCACTCCTTAGATCAATCTTGTTAAAATATTTTTCTCCTACAAGAACATCTATCATGTTATCTAAATGAGATATAGGAAACCTATACTTTATTATAAATTTATTAATTTCTCTACTATCCACACACATTTTCCATCTTCCATCTTTATTTGGAGTTATCAAAGTTGGTGTTTCATAAGGAATCATACTCTCCCTTATCAACTTATTTGTTATACATTTAGTAACATTTTCATTTAATTTTTCATGCTCTGTTAGACTTATCCTATAAGCTTCTTGATTAGGTAGAGTTAATCCTATAATAAAATCAATGTGATGTTCTATATCTCTCTTTGGTAGTAAACTATTTGGTAAATTATTAGGCATAACATCTATATATTATTTCAATAGTCTTGCTACTTCTATTGGGATTGGAACCATTCATATTTCTTCATTCTTTGCTACTAATGCATAACAACAACTTGCTACCTTCATATCTTCAATAAATTCCTTAGTAGAGATCATGTTTTATGTCTTCTCTTCCTCTTTAAGAGGTAACAAAACTACCTTTATACCACCTTTCTAAAAAGTATGTGTTCTTTCTTTCATCATGAATTGCTTTCCTATCAAATTACCATGGTCTTCCCAATAACACACGACATCTATCCATCGAAATAACATCACGCCATATTTCATTATTATAACTCTTTCCTATAGAAAACTTGATTACACACATTTTATCTACTTTGACTTCATCCCTTTTCTTAAACCATGAAATTGGATAAGGAGTAGGATGTTTTTCACATTATATATTTATTTTTTCAATTATTTCTTTAGAAACCATATTTTCACAACTACGACCATCTATAATTACCTTGTATATCTTTCCACCCAAAGTACATCTTGTTTAAAAAATATTTGATCCCAACCATTTATCACCACCTTCTTAATTTTGCACTTGTTCCTTCCTTATATCAATCGTGGTTCTTCTCATCATGAGATTCTTTCCAACATCAATTAGTGTAACCTCATTATTATCTTATTCTATCTCAGCCTCAACTAGATTCACTTTTACATGATCTTCTTTTTTCTTTTCTTGATCTCGATTGTTTGAATACTCAAATGATCTTTGCCCTTCTTCTCCACATCTATAATAACATAATATATGCATTGATTTGAAAACCATCCTCTAGCACCACCATAAACTCATCCTCTTTGAAATCCTCTTCTTCTTTATTGGTATTGAAACACTTGTCTATTTTCATCTTACCATTTTGTACCACATAATGATTCACCTATATTGGTATTAAACCCACCTCTAGTGGTATTCAACCCATGTCATCCCCTATTTTGAGGGGATTGGCCTCTTATTTGACCAAAATACATTCTTCTAAACTTCTACCTATTTTGTTTTTATTTTGCTCTCAAAGCTAATTGATAAGCCTCCTCCATGATAAGTATTTTATGCATGCTTAATTCATCTTAAATAGAAAATTTAAAACCATTTACATACCTTTTAGTCATCTAGTCTTTTATTTCTTCATGCTTCACTTGTATGGAAAGCTTATGAAATTCATCTGTATACTCTTGTATACTTTGATCTTTTTGGCTCAAATCTTGAAATCTTCTATATAGGGTTTGTGCATAATCCATAGGAAGAAGTTTCTCTCTTAACTTATTTTCCATCCTTTTCCATGAATTAATCTTCTCTTTGCCTTTTTCTGTCCCTTTTTCTATAGGTGATTCCACCAAATCATTGCATGAGCTTTCATTTTCTTGCATGAAAACATTACCTTCTTGTTTTCTCTCATAGTATTCCATTCAAAGAACTTATCCATGCTATTCATCCAATATATCAACCTAAAAATTATCAAGACAAGTAAAATTACTAATAGGCCAAGATATCAAACAATAGCTGCTAATTGATTCATATTAAATGACTCAAAATAATTACAAACCCAAACCATTCTTAAATAAGCCTCAACATAGAATTTAGAGATGACATGTAAAAATTTGAAAAGTCTAAAATCTAAAAGAAACACACACACACACGCGCGCGCGCGCGCGCGCGCGCGCGCGCCTGCGCATGTGTGTGTGTGTGTGTGTACATATACATACATACATACATACATAGACACACACACACACACCCACAACAAGAATTGAACCTATAATAAAACATAATTGAAAGACACATACATACATACATACATACATACATACATATATAGACATACACACATACCCAAAATAAGACATGAACCTGTAATAAAACATAATTGAAAGACATTTTTTTGGATGCGCACTCACATAGATAACATATTTTTAGTATGTTCATCAAAAAAACATTCTCTATATAACTAATGTTTCTTCATTGGGTACACTTCAAGCACACTAACATACTTTTGTCTACCCCACTATTTTTTAGTATTTTGAGTGACACATTATATATTCACTGCAATTTATCTTAAATGAGAAACTTGATACTAATATAGTCAAGTATGAGCATCTTGACACATATTAATATGATTCCTTGCATGCATTGATTGTTTACATGGAACTAGATCACATGTAACATCATTATCTACAAGTTATATTCACTTAAGGTGGATATTAAGGTATATTTGGTGGCATCATCAACACATTTTGCATCAGATCTATTTAATTGACTCTTCTACTATTAATCTACAAAAGCTTCACTTTCCTCATCTTCCTTAATAGTGTTCTATTATTTTGTATCAAGTCTCACATCAAGATATGGACTTTATTTAGTAGATAGATAGTGTATATATTTGGATCTATTATGGTGCACACAATGTATTTTTTATATTCATTTAGTTTTTTATAGATATTATACTCAAACTAGATTATAAAGTGCAATGGGGTGTTTTATTTTCATAAACTAATCTAAATTAATGAGGTGTATCTCTTTTTACAATCCCTTATTCCCTTTCTCTAATTTAATTTCTACTTTATCAAATCACCACTAGGGCCATGCCTTTTTGCTATACCAATTTTTTATTCTTTAAAACCTTGGTGGTTAGTCAATGTCCCCTTAACAAGCATTTTAGGGCATACCCAACTTCTTTCATTGTTTAGTGTTACAATACTAGATTATATTTCTTCTTCCATCTACTCCACTCATTCATGATTAAAACATTGGAAAGGGTGGGGTTTAGTCATAATAATTGTGTGTGAATTTTTTCCATTACTTACATTTAGAACATTAAAACACATAATTCAATAAATTTATGGAATTATCTATGTACATTTTTTTACTGTAGACAGTTAATAGTATTACCATTTTCATATGTAACACATGTCTTCTATGGTTGAGTAGTGAATTGATAATACTTATATAGATTTGATTTCTTTACTAATAATTTCACATGAAATTATTGCACTTTATTCAATGATAGATTTCTTTACACAAAATGCATCTTCAGTGATGGAATTCATCTGATCCATTACATGTTTCATAACACTTAGTGTATGTTTTTAAAGGGATGTTTGTTTTATATGTCATGTTTTCTATGTTTAACTTACTCCACATACACATCTCATCAAACCTAACTTTCAATACCCGATTTTGAGGATTTATAAAGTTTTCATTTTGTATATCTCTCCCTACACTTCTATTAAAAGGGGTTGTTGATGAGATTTTACACTTGTACTAATATTAAGATAACTTAGGTTATCTTACATGTACCATGTTTCCTTGTTGCACACCCCATCGACTTATAATAGGATAAGTGACACAATTAATAACTTTTAAACACATCCTATGGGTATTTATTATGTATCTATCACTCTATATATATGTTAATTACTTATTAAAAGTTATAATTTATTCACAACTCTCTATTTGACTTAGTCAAAAGTAAATTTGAAACCAAACTCTCATGTTTTTAGATATTGATCCCTTTTATTGTGGATTGTAATTCTTTTTTATATTTAATATTACTATTTGTTTTTGAATTCCTATGTTTTTATAGATAATTTGATTTTAATCTAAATATTTTTTTTTGGGTACCATCCACTCTTATAAAATATCTTGGTTAGAAATTGGAGAGCGCATAATATTCCTACATATCTTATTCGACATGTTTGTAGCATTTATTGTAATGATTGATTTTTATGGATTTTATTTTTTGTTGTGAATATTTATCTATTTTTATTTCTTTGAGAGAAATTACATAATGAAAAAAATATATTTTTTAAATTTAATATTAAGAAAAAAGCTTTGAATTTTATATGTTCAAGTTTATTGTGTTTTGAATTTCCACCAAAATTAAAATTTTCTACTTTTTTACTCGTTAGAGCGAGTATCCTCCTTAGCCTCCACCATGCTAGAACCCCCTATCCCTGGGGGTTTTAGGGACTATGGACTAGAGACTATTAGTCATCAACACCCCCTCTCCCCTTTTAATATAAACTATATGGATGAAGATGTTTTTATTAGCTTCAAAAGTTCTTGGTTTTTCATTGCTTTTGGAAGACACTTTTGGATATTATCAATATTTTAAATCTATATAAGATTACTTATGGTTAATCTATAATATTTTAGAGAGTTTTTTTGCAATATTATTGGTAGTTACGTAAAATTATATAAAATATTTATAGGAAAGTATACTTATAACTAATCTAGATATTAAACTTGAAAACTTGGGTATATGAACTATCTAGGTAGTTGATATTTCAATATTTAAATGTTTTTTGTATGGAAAAATAGTTTATTATAAATTCCTATATGGAAGACTTGATGTTTAGATATGGAACCTAGTTATTATTGGATTAGGGTATTAGGAATTCAGTGTGGAAGACTTATGTTTCATTGTGGAACTCTGTTATTATTAGTTTATGCAAAAGGATTTACTTTCAAAAAAGTTTTTTAATATAATGTTAGTTATGTATTTCAAATTAGTTTTGTATGTAACATGTTTTTATATAATAATTATTTTTCCTTCAAGAAATTTCTTAAGGTCATGTTACCATATGACATTGAAATAAATCAACTATATATTGAGATCATTAGATTTTAAATATGTAATAAATTACCAATGAGATGTGTGTGAGTTGGTAAATTTAATTGGTTACTAAAATTTACACCTTGGTTCAAATCTTAGTATGGTATTAGAGGCTGATTGTGGCTGATCATTACTATTATAAGGTTAGTTATGGATGTTGATGGTATTCTCAGGTTAGTTACAACCATTCATTGGTATTCTCATGTTTATTGTGGTCACTTTTGGTAATTTTGGTACTTATGTACATGGGGATTTGGGCTTCTAATTATGTCCCAGACTAGTTGGATCTCTTGTTAAAAGCATATACGGTATAGAATCCCATCAAAAATATTAACAATTTGAATAAAATCTAATAAATTTACTAATCTAATATGTGGAAGTGGAACACATCAAACATTATTTTTATTGAAAAAATCATTACAATCGATAAGATTTAAAATATAATTATTTAGAGTAAAAAAGTAAATCAAATTAAATTTAATTATATTGTAGTCAAAATAAAAATCTCATGTCATAATTGATAAATAAATTATTTTTTAATTCTATTTATTATTAAAAATTATGCATTGGATATCAACATATTAAGTAAATTTCTTAGAATTTTTCTTATAGATGGTATGAGGGTTTGGGTGTCCCTTTCCCCTTTATTAATTGAGTCAAATGATGTTACAAAAAATATGAGAATAACCTACAAGACAAGACTTGTAAAGAAGAAAACACTAACAAACAAAAAATAATGCAAGGCAATCAAGACAACCATATGACAAAACATGACAAAGGGTAACCACTAAAATCAACTAGTAAAAATCAAAATATGAGAAACTAAAGCCCCAGACAATGACCAACCATTGTGTCTATCATATCACTACCTTTAATGAAGGTGGACACCAAAAACCACTAGGGAAAACCATGTTTCATAATTGTCATGTCTTTCTATGATCTATTTTATCCCAATTGCATCACCCCTTTGTACATGTCTGATGCCACCTACCCATGGAGTGGTCATCTTCCATCAACATATCTTGGGCGAACAAATATTTTACTTTAAAATGATCACTCCCAATCCTAGAAATGATTTTAGGCCATCTAAAAGAAGATTTCATCTTCATAAATAACACCTTGTAAGGTGTCAAGTAACCCACTTCTTCTCCTAAGGGAGGACCCTAATGGTGAGGCCCCCCTAGAAGCCCTAGAATAGAATTTACCTTTATAATAGGGTAGTGGCCAACTCATGGAAAGGATGTAGTTGGATTAAACCCATTTTTTGGTGAGTGGAGAAGGTGATTAAATGTATACCACCACATTAAAAACCCACCAACACTTCTTACAAACCAACACTAAAGCTAAGATGCATAATTATACTAACAACTACCAAATTTTATTGCTTATATTTATAAAATAAGAGGAAGTTGATAATAATAATCAATGCCACTAGTGTATTTAACTTTATCTTGTAGCCAGTATTAAATTACACTTGAATGATTACTTCCTTGATATCTTATGGGAGACTTACAAAATAGATAATGAAAAATCATTTAAGTCATGAGTTTGTAACTTGTCCATTGAATGCCATTTTTATCCTACAAGCCTTAGCGCATAACAAAGGTTCATTAAGCATCACTTGGATTATAGGATCCATGAATACCAAGAAAACACAACATAAATTAGGTTAGAGTGATGGTAATAATGGCATGGGAGAGAAAGGGAGTGTGAAATGAATTAATTATTCATTCCTATCACATAATTTAAAATGATGGTTAGAGGATGTCATGTGTATGATGTGAGGCCTTCCACACCTTTGCAAAGCCACTGATCGATATAAAACCCATCATGAATGATATTGACCTCTAAAATCTTCCATTAATACACCATCCTTTCAAAAATCATAAATGCTCCATCATTATTGACTATTAATCCATCTCATTTATCCACTCCTTTGTTGGCCAATTTATCAATTGTAGAGTTTAATTCATGATAATAATGTGACATTTTCATTAAACTTAAGTTCTCCAATATGTACCAAACATGGTTTAGGATATTATTGATGTTCTAAGATCTAAGATTCTAATTCCTTAAGACATGGATAATCACCTTGGAATCTCCTTCAATTATAGATTACTCAATTTCATAATGAGTTAGTAAGTCTAAGAGAAATGTAAGGGATCACACTTCTATCTTATTATTTATGCCATTAACCAATTTATTAGAGGCAACTCAGATAATAGAATCAACATAATCTTAGATCATGCATCTTGCACAAGATTACCCTTGGTCTCCCTTAGACATTCCATCAAAATTTAGATGGAAAATACCACTGAAGTGGAGCCCATTCTATTTTGACTTCACGTCATAAAGACTTCAATAGTATGATCAACCCATTAATGGGATAAATTTTTGCTATAGACATTTTTATAACCAAAATGCCAAAAATAATAATGAACACTATTCCTATCCATAGGTTGTGGACTTGTATCATCACACTAAAAATAGGATTCAAGACACATACCAACCCCTATTGAATTGAACATTGAGCTGGTAGTCTATTATATTGGATACCTTTCATGAAATAACATGTCATAACTTAGTGTGGTAATGAAATTAGAGAGTAGTCATTCCAGGAAATGGACCTTGAGGCCTCCCACTTCAACACTTAGTGCACTCATCATTAGGCTATCATCTTCAAGTTAAAAAATGAGTATACATATTTTTATAACTAGAATGCCTAAACTAGTGGTGAATAGTATACGTAGCCATGGGATATGGACTAGCCTCATTGCATTAAACACATTTCTCAAAGAACATGAGGAACCCCATCATATTGAACATCAAGTTGATAGTTCATTGCATTGGATACTTTTCATGAATAACCAATGTATGTTAGTGTGGAAGCAACAACAGAGAGTAGTTATCCTAGGAAATGGAGCCTTGACACTAACTCACTCATTACTAGCTATCATTTCTTAGTGTACTCCATAGAATTATTATGAGAAGGAGAAGGTTTTTTGTTTTGTGTTTTTTCTATATTACTAATTGCTTTCTTACTACCATCCATTTTAAGTACACAATCATTCTTCAGAACATTAAGACTTAAATAAATTTATAGATTGAGTTTTTTTAAATTGCATCTAGATGTAACCACATGGGTGTATAATAACCCAATCTCAACTATCTTAAACTTGTGATAAATATTGTTAAAAGATGTGTTTTATTTAAGTTTTGATTGAAGTCTTTGATAAAATACGTGTTGTTTCTCAAAATGATAAGATATGTAAACTAATCAATATATATTATCTATAAATCAAATAACTTAATGCTAAATTTTCTCATTTTAAACTTGAAGAAATGGGATATCTTAAAATATAAGATTTTGAATTTATTAGTAATAAATAATAAAATAAAATATTCTTCAATATGATGAAGGAATGCATTGATTCATATGTTGAATTACAAAACCAATCTAATGTAAAATTTGTAAATATTCTTATAAATATCTTATACAATAATGTATCATGATGAACATTGATTCCAAGATAGAAATATAAGGTTTTATCATGTGTAGAGATCTGAACATATTTAATACTATAATACTAGGCATTAAAATACCATTTGGAATATGAGAGCTTACATCCTTATCTATAATGGTGTTTCATATTATTACATGAGAGAATTTTATATAAACAATATACATATCATTTACTATAGAATCATAATTTCTTTTAATTATATTTTTTAACATTTATATAATCATAACAATGGAAAATTAACTTTTCATAATGTGTTTTATAATATTTTTAACATATTAAAAATTATATAATCCATCAATTTCATCTTTAAAACCATAACTTTTAATAATTATATCATTATTATCCATTATATTAGTATTTATATTATTATTAATATTTCAATTAAAACACTGTTAGTAAGAAATTTATTTTTATATAAATTATATTCTAAATGAATATCAATATATTTTGTTCGTATAGAATTAAATCAATCAATATATCTATATCTATAATATTTCTTTAAAACATTAAATTTTTCATAAATTATTAATTTTTGCATATAGAAATTTTAAATTTCATAATCATAATGACTCGTAGAAATATAACCGTCTATTAAATTTACAACATATTTATTTTAGTTTGCTTTGATAGGTTTGAAACTTAATTTTCTTGATATTCCTTCTAAGTCACCATCAGTATGATAATCAACATAGTCCTTATTATAATAAGATAAATTATCATCTTTTGTATTATTACGAAAAATAAAAAAATTATATTATAATGTGAAAAAATAAAAAGTATATATCCAAAAATTTATCCATTGCAAGTACATTAAAGTTTTAAAATATTGTAAGAAAAAATTAAAGAAATGAAGACAAAAGAAAGATAACCGCACAATTGTAATTTAAAATATATATATATATATATCTATAAATATCCATGATATAAACCCAGCATTGGTAATGTATTAATATAAGCTAGTATATAAACAAGGAATTAGTAGTGATAATGAATGGGGAAATAAATGTGCATAAGGGTAAGGGTTTATATATATATATATATATATATCAAAAAAAAATGAATGCTTGAAGGAAAATAAAGTATGGATTGGAATATAAATAAAATTAAAAATAATACAAAGTAATTTGATAATATGGGAAAATAATATTAACATTAAAACAGAAGCATGTAAAGGAGTTGTTTAGAATCTTTAGATAAAATTATATTCATTACGTAATAGTATAACCCTAAGGTATATAATAAGATATAATTATATACAAAAAAAATATTTTAAGATGTTTGAAACATGGTAAAAAAAATTTAAAACTAATATCATAATTTGGAATTACATTCGTAGTTTTGTAGATTAGAATATTTTTAAACAAATATATTTACAAAAATAATTTTACTTTTTGGTTCATCCCTTTAAGTCGATAAAACTAAGCTTCTATTTTTTCAAAAATCAATGTAAATTTATTAAAATTGTTTCTCTATTACCAACATAATAATAAAAAAAATGAAAAGGTCACCTTTATTTCCAAAATAATTTTGATGTTTTTCAACCTACTCCATTTTATCAAAACCAAATTTATTTTATCAAAAATCACAATCTATTTCCTACAAATGTCACTGTTTATCTTCAGAGCATTATATTGTATTTAAATTTTTCAAGTGCCTTTTTCTATGTCTGCAGATCAAAAATCTCTTTCAAATGATTGAACTGATATACATAAATTCAATAATTTTAATTATTTTTTTGTACGCCTTACTTCAAAGAGACCTTTTAAAAGAATAAGAAATGGGTAGTTATTAGGGGTCAATTAGATCTTTATTTAATGAAAAGATAGAAATTTTCATTCATGGAGAAATTTAGTTTATATGAAAATTCCAGGCCTTTTTCTATGTAGTTTATGTAACAAAGTAAAAAAAATATATTTTATTTTATTTTATTTTTTTTATACAAGCTTTATTCAAATGAATTGTTAGACATGCTTATTTTTAATATTATATTATAAAAATTATTTTTATATGATAAATATTCAATAATAATAAGAGAAAAAGAGAATGCATATGTAGGACGGAATGCATATGCATGTGATAGAGAAATCTAAAACATATGATTGTATAAGGATGAAAACGGAAATTTTAAATTATATTAATTTAAATTAATATAAATTATAAAAAAAATTATAATGTTCAATTTCATTTAAAGATTTATAATTATTTATGGAGGTTCCGTTAAAAGCGACGCTGCACACAACCGCTGTACGTTTCCATTCAAACAAAATAAAGTTATGTACAATATGATATGGACATCAATCAAATCATAATGGAAATATATTATTTTCGGGGGATGAGAAGTCTCTTCGCTCTACAATTGACATGCAACTTGATAGATGGATCAAATGATTGAAAAAATATACATATTTACCTTATGTTCTGTCGAATTCATTGAATTTTGTTACGAGAATCGAGTCCAGCTAATCCCTCTTCGTTAGATTGAGGCTTATCAATCTCTCGAATGTTTTATTTCATTTTCTTGTTAAACGAGGATTGTGAGCATTTATTTATATTAATTTCATATTACATAGCAATCTTGATATAAAAATATTTCTATTAGATTTATTTTAATTTATTTGGTTTCACAATCCAATTAATTAAATAAATAAAATGGATAACAAATAGTGACACAATACACTATACAAGCGATAAATATATTTAAATAAAGTTTTACAAAAAAAAATATAATTTAATTAATAATTTATAGAAATATTTAAATTTTTATTTTTTATTTGTTTTATATAAATAATAATAATTGAATCATTATATTGATATATATAAACAAATAAAATATTTAATTGTTAGAAATAATATTAATTATTTAAAGGAAGAAATAATTAAACATAATCATTATCTTTAAAATATCACATTGATCATTTATTGTTTTGTCAGATAATATTCAATAAATTAGTTGAAACTAAAATCATTATATGTTTCAGTTATGAAACATTCTTTGAATAATTTTTGAAAAATAATTATAAATTTTATTTGTAAAAAAATCAAAAAAATTAAAAAAATAATAATAAAATTAAAAAATATTTTTCTAAAAAAAAATAAAATCATGTTTAAAATTCATTTCTCACACTACATTTTGAAACTCAAATTTTATAACAAACTCCATACCTCTAAACCCCTAGCCAAATTTGTGGAGCGATACAACTTAAAGTTGATACAACTCTATAATCCCCACTATTTAAGCAATAAACAACACTAAGTGAAATTAAAGAACAAAAGTATTGAAGAGGTTCCCATTGATACACCTCTATAATCCCCAAATAGACAACACTCCAATGAAATTAAAAGAATAAAAGCATTGAAGAGGTTCCCAGGGGCCATTGCCATCCATTAACCAATGGCTGCTTCATCTGTTCCAGCTTATCTTGGGTGTTCAATATCATTTCATTTTTCCAATACCTTCTATACTGATAGTGCAAACTTGCGTTTTGTATATTTCTATTAAATTCATCTAATACATAGAGAAAATAGCCTACTCCATTTTCCCATGTAAACTACCAAATACATTTATTCACTAATGCTGTTCAAAAGAAATGTTGGATTTAAAAAGTTAGAAAAGAAGGATTCTAAACTAATCGAGATTTCGAAATTGAAAGGAGAAAGAGCCACCATTATCAGAATCTCTCGCCCGCATCTTTATATTTTCTATTTTCCTACATATATTCTTTTTCTCGTTTATGTCATGCCTCTGGTATATCCTCTTTTCTAGAATTCATGATTTTTGTATGTCAAATGCTTTTGGTGTTGCGGGCGGGAGGGCTGGAGCGGCCACGCGGAGGCTACGCTGAAATACTCTAATAGCGAGTATTTGAGTCTTTGTAGCGAGTATTTGGGTCTTTGGTCCTGGTCCTGGGCCGGGGTTGTACGCCTCTGATAGAGTAGTGCCAGCACAACATATATGCATGAGGAATAGCAACGAAAACTTGTAGTTGTGAGTTGAGATTGATCAGCCAAAATGTTCCGTGCATACGGGGAGGGAAGCAACTGAGCTGGCGATGAATTGTAAAAGAATCCGACCAATAGTGATGTAGATTATTTAGTTTTTAAAAATATTATGAATCAGAATATCCCATATTTATTTTTAAATTATATTAACTAATTTATTGTAGATGTAAATTAAATGAAAATTATATATATAATTTTAAGAAAAATCAAAATAATTCAAATAATTAATAGCAAAGTCTGAAGTTTTTTTAATTGAAATATTAAATCATTAAATTTTTTACCGTAATTTATATAAAAACTTATTTAATAAATGGTATGTAAGATGATTAAATTTGGAAAAAACATGTTTAACTAGATGATCGTGAAACATAACCATTAAAACCTCGAGGAGCAAAATATGAGGAGTGTGATCTAAACATGTGGACAAATTTCATCCAACCAAAGACTTGAGGATGTGAGAACCTAGAAAAATTTTAAGGCGATCATGTAAAAAAAGCATAATGCAAACACATGTATATATCCGGTGAGCCATCGAAGTCTCAGCCTACCGATTAAGCATAAATAACTTTGTATGTAAACATAAAGTTATATTGTCTTTGTAGTGAAGTCGATAGAAAATTCATTTTACCTATACGATCACAAATTCAAACATACAAGTATAGGTAATATTTCAAAACAAACATTTATTACTACTAATCTCACATTATACAAATGGTTCAATTAGTCCATAATAACAGCGATGTTTTGAAACAAGCTTAATTCTGTGGAAACCAAACCACAAAAAATATAAGATAAATTGCATGAACTTAAAGGTTTATTTCAATCTCAATTGTATTGAAACATTGATTTTAGTTACATATCAAATGTGTATTCATGTCATAATACAATAAAATTTCAAAAGGTGTTTATCCATCCTTAACAATAGAAAATACCTCATCAAAGATCTCACCACTTTATAAGATGCAGTCCTTTTTGTAATGTAAAAGTTCATGTCAATTTAAAAGATATATTTAACCCTATTTTATTGTACAACTTGGGCACTTATGGCTATATTACATATTTCCATATATCTAATATCTAAAATAAAATCCTCTAATAATTATTGAATATTAAACTAGTTTTGTGTATAACCTAGGCCTTCATGTATAATTTATATTAAATATTAAATATTATATAAATAATGCATACATTCAAATAAAATACATAAATAAATATTATTTTTAAATACTTATATGAGAATATATAATTCAAACCTAAAATTACATAGAAATTATTTGGCATGAAAGTTTAAAATATATATGTGTGTGTGTGTGTCTGTGTGTATCAAATGTTCTCTCAACATGACTTTTATAATAATATAAATACCTCTTATATATTTTTATTATATATTGTTTTTTGTTAAGTAAAATTACATGTTTTACAAGGATCTTGTAACTAATTCTTAAGATAAAAAGATAAAGAGACTAAACACTCACACGCTACCTCTACCACCAACTACCATATAAATCAACTAAAACTAGGCATCCATCCCATAGATAGACAAAAATAAAGATCCTTCATACAATAAGTAGTAGAACACCCCTCCTAGTATCAAACCATTGGCCATAGGCAGTCTTCTATGAAACATCCACCAAACAAGAGCTAAGGCCCTATTGACTAAAGTGTAACTATGGAAGACTTTCTTGACTGCAATTCTCCTTCTTTTTTATTTTATTTCACTTAGTTCCACTCACCCTTATATTCTATAGTCTTCAAGGAGACGGGAATGGAAAATTCAATTGAGTTGAAGGCTTGATATGTATATTTTGAAGGATCCATCATTTCATCAACCTTTGGTTCCACCCTTGAAATGTGAATGTCAATCTTTATGCCATATCACTATAGACAAAGTGATCTAAAGACTATAAAACCCATTTTAAGGCTTTTGTCTTAGTGTCTTTTCCATTCACTATAAGTAGATTAGGAAGGGCATCCTTCTATGAAGTCGAAACATTCCTTATATTGAAACTACCATAGGACATAGTCAAATAATCTAGTCCAAAGTATATATAGAATAAAAAAGGCAATCCCTCATAATTTATGGGTTGTGTCAGTGTGCCATGCAACAAAATCATGTAAGCATGAGTAACTAGGTCCTTTGACGTGTGCATATTAACCAGGATTTTTGCAAAAGTAGTGTGAGATGTCAAGGTAGTTGTAAGATCAATATATAAAAATTCACCTAGGATGTTATCAATGGACCTTAATCTAGCATCTCCCAAAAGGTGAAAGGGTAAATAAGGAATATGTACCCATGTAGATTTTATAATAGTGTTGAATCTTGGAAACTATGGTTTCATAAGCATAATATGTTAATCTAAAATCTAAATTTGATCATGTATGTTCTCCTTATCTTCTAAGAAAACAAAAATAATAAAAAGATCCCTTTGTAACTAGGATGTATTTCCAACTTAACTATCTTATAGTTTGGACAATGATCTAAGAACCATGAATGGAGCTTGGGAAGGGATGGATAGAAGTTGTTGAATTGGTAGATAACTCCCCTTGAGAATAACAAATTGAGGATAAAGTATTTCCTCCTTCATTTCTCATCAAAAAATGCATAGGGGTTTAGATAAGTAGGTTTCAAGGTTTCCCTTTTCTACTTGGAATACCTTCGAAACACAACAACATCAAATGGTTTAGGGCATAGGGAGCCAAGACCATGCTCAAATATATTTTAATTATATAATAAATGGAATTAATTAATTTAATTAATTTAAATTTTAAAACCCTTAAAAATACATTGAAATAAAAATCTAATAATAAATATAAGACACATACAAAAAGGTTTTGCCTTTAAATATTTATATGTAAATCTATTATTTAAACTAAAAATTTCTTAAAATGTATTTAATATTAAAATTTACAAATACAACTACACACACACACACACACACACACACACACACACACACACACATATCAAATAGTCATTGAGATTGTGATTTATAATAACATAAAGAACTCTCATATATTTTGATTATATAATAAATAGAGCTAGTATAATTTGATCATTTTACATTTTATTATGTGTTTAAAATAACATCGACAAGAATCGTATTGTTTAATTATATAAAATGGATTAATTTAATTACTTATTTATGTATTATTATATATAATAAAATTATAGTTATTAAATATTATGTATGATACAATTATACTTTTAAAAAATTGTGATGCTTTCTCAACTTCTTATATTAAAAAAATTTAAACATTGAAAATTAAATTTGTTAATTTTTACCATTAATATTTATTTAATCTGATGGTTATAAATATGTTAAAGTGTTTGTGTGTGTCATAAAAAGAGATGGATTAATATTCTAAAAACTTTTCAACCTTAATGTATCGATTTATAATTTACCCTGAGTATTGTTGTGCTTTTTTACAATATTACCCAATTTCTCAAAACCTTAACATTAAAATTTAGGATTTTTTATTATTTTTGAAAAAATTGGATTAATATTTTGATTTTTTCATTCTTAAAATTTAATCAACTATAGATTTTTCTATTTTTCATATTTAAAGTTAAATATTTATAATAGAGGAGATATAGATTCAAAGGTAAATAAATAAGGTTTATATATTTTGACGAGCTCCTTAGAAGATATAAGAAGTCATGATCCTTAGTATGCCAAATATGATAATAAATGACCATATTATTTGATGTGGCTAGGTTAGCATCGTTATGCAGGGGTATCAAACAATGATGTCAAATTAGTCCTGATTAGGTGTCTTGAGTTTTCTAGAATACCTTATAAGGCATGAGATTCGATAAACTAGTGTCTTAGTGTGTCTAGGTAGCCCTTTTGTCTTTTCCTGAAAAAATGGGCATTTAAAAATTTGAATTTGTGCTTTGAGTGTTTAGGGGTCTTTTAGTGTGTCAAGTTATGCAATGTTGTAAATTGTTGTTCTAGGGGTCCTAATGAGTCTAGAAGGTTTTTTCACATACATGTCATAGAGTAAATGACCAATACTAAGGTCTCTTAATGTATATATTATGTAAACATAATGATCTTAAGGAGTTAGTTACAAGAAATGTAGTTTTTCCAAAATTGAAACATGTTTGGATGAACTAGAAGAGTGAGATTCACAGATAGGGAGAATGAGTAGTTTTTGGTAAGGTCAGTTAGGAGGGAGATACAAGGGCATGGAGAAGATTAAATAATGAGTGAGAAATTAACAACAAAAATCTATATGCTCCCCATGAGGTAGGATTGTATAGATGAATACGATCAATAAAATAAATAATGAAGTAAAAACTTATGTATCTTGGTGTTTTATAATGTTTTGTGAATGCATATTAATAATTTTCAATGTGTTAACTATTTGGAAATGAATATTTTGAGATGTAAGTTTGCTAAGATTTTGTATTTATAGGGTTATCATCAAGAATTTATTTTGGTTTCAAAAGAATATTAGGATATAAATGAATAAGGTCCCTCATCAAGTAATGTGTAGGAATATTAGTGTATCCTCTTATATGTCATTTGGATAATTTTTTATCTATACGCATGGGTGTGTGAACTTGATCACAATATAAGATTAAGTAAATAGTGAAATAATTGTGTATATACACTATCACTAATAGACAATAAATAGTTAATTAGGAATGACTGAATCTTGAAAGAGGGAAGTTCACCATCATGGGAGAACAAATTAGAAGGGAATTTGATGGGTATGTTTCTTATAGAAATATTTTATAACTCCAATTAGGTAGAATATTATCATACCCTATTCTAGTATGTAGACAGGTAATTTGTGCAACATGAAACTAATAAAACCTTGTTTGAATGGATGAAAAATGTATTAATTAGAATCAGTTGTGTTAAAATATCATGTATAAAGTCATTGAAGATTGGTTAGTATCTTGGATTAACTAATGAAGATGTTTGTTAAGTCTAAACGCATCTTTAACCATGTTGACATTTATACACAATCAGACTAAAAAACAAAACCTAGTAAAATATGAGAGTGACAAGTGATAAAAAAGATTTAAAAAATATTGAAGTTTGGGAAAAGTAAGGATCAAATAAAAATAACTTATTTAAGACATATGGACTTTTTAAAACATAAGGTAAGGAATACTTGAATTTATACCCTATTTGAAGGTTGTACAGGGAGTATGTAATGTCAAGATTATAAACACATTTTTAGAATTTTTATTAGTGATTACTCAAGGAGATATATAGTTTAGACAAGATGAAGACACATCAGGTAGACCTTCTCAAGGACTTTGGAAGTTTTTAAATCCACATAGGAATCAATAAAATAATTTTAAACCCTCTCAAGCATGTGATAATTCAGGAAACCCATGTTTAGGGTAGGGAGACACAAAGTGTGATATCTAAAGAACCAATCGATAAAAAATGGTATTCTAAAGGATTTTGAAATAATAAAAGAGAATATGAGTGTTTTAAAATAAAAAATACATTCTGTAGATGTATTATAGCTAACTGTGTCGGCTGTAGGGGATGATAAGACCTAGAAGTGCTAAAGATAAAGAATACAAAGCTAGAAAGGGTATCTAGACCTTGATTTGGAGATTGAAACTCCATATAAGAATAAATTTTTATAAAGGGTGTTAGAATCTATTACTAGTTGCTTAGAGTGCATTTGTACTAGTTTATACTATAGGGAAAAGCAATAAAAAAGGCTATAGTCTTTGACAGGTAGTTGATAGTTTTAGATGCAAAGAGGGCATTTGAGATTGTGAAGAGGTATGAGTAGTATTGAAATAAATTTATGAATTCATATATAATTCATATATGACAAATATTGTATACATAAACCCTGATGAGGATTAGAGGTCATTTGACCTAAAACAAGCTATAATACTATGAAAGGTTAATGAAGGAAATTTCTAGAAGAGGGGATGAGAAAGCAAGGAATGTGGTATATGTAAGGAATGAATAGAGTTATAACTTGATTTAATGAAGATTTGAAGTTTTACAGAGATTATTATGAATCCTTCTGAATCATATCATGCAAAAATTAACATCAAACCTTAGTGAGAGTTGAGTAGAAAAGAATATTGGGTACTTGTTTGCAAAAATTTATAATTATAGGTGTTAAGATTGGATGTTGCAGAGTATGTGCATGATGATTTGAACCATTTGGTATAATACCACAACAAGGTTATGGGAAGATATAAATAAAGTAGTAAGCAACCAAGCTACATTGTTTTATTTTGTTTTTCATTTGATTTTTGATACATTGATGAGATAGTGTGAAGTGTCCATGAAGATTAAGAAATTTGATTGCTAGCCCTGATATAGAGAAGGACTTTTAATAATAGAGATGTCAAGAAGCTCATGAGAGAGATATCATAGGTGAGCTTGAGTAGAGAAAATAAAGTCCTATTGAAAGAACAAGAGTGAAATACCCAGGTGAGGTCATAATGAATGAGATAGACCCAATAAGATGTCAAGATGTGGCAAGTGAGTAACGGCTCATTAGAGAAAGGTATAGGTCCAAATGAGACCAAAGAGTTGTTAAAAATATTCAAGGAGATGAGGAAAGAGAAAGAAAATAAGAAACATGGCATAGTTGATGAGAGAAGCTATTTCAAGAAAAAGATGGTTCAAGCTGACACCAAGAAGAGAGAGATGGAGAAGGAAATGATAGAGATGAGGAAATAGATGGATAAGTTACCAGACATGCTAGAGTACGTAAGAGAAATGGGGAACCCATAAAACAAATGGGTGATGAGTAAGAAAGTCATAAAATGGCCAATACAAAAGTAGGTGAAGAGAGTAAGAAAGCAAGCTATTAAAGAAGAGATAAGGAAGAAGAAGCTATTATGCAAGTAACTCAAAAAGGAGATGAAAGTGTCTTGGTTGAATGAACAATCAAGTAAATAAGAGGTTAAATAGTGTTTTGAGGTGAATGAAATGAGTTTGTGTATAGAACAAGAAGATATTTTAAGCAATTTATGTGATGAAAGTGTCAAAGAAGAAGCATGTTAGATAGAAAGCCTCATTAAAGGCATAGATAAAGAAAACCAACCCCATGAAGAAGGTATGAATACTAATTTTTTGTTTTTATATAAAACCATTCAGTGATTAGAGGTAGAATTGGTAGTCTTGGATAATGCTTTGCATGGTGAAGTGATATAAAATGAAGATGTTTAAGCTATAGTAGAAGAGAGCCTTGTGGATGAAGACAAAGAACATGAAGAGAGAGAAATGTTGGCAACAATGAAACATGGTTAATTAGGAAGGAAAGACATTGCATTTGTTTCTTTTGAAAGAATGAATACTATGTCAAGAACATGTGAAATTATTGGTACAATATAAATATACTAGGAAATCTACAACCCACATGACAAAGGTTAAGAGGAAGGAGTGAGTACACATGGAGTTCAAGTTGATGATGCAAGAAATCAAGGACATGAGACACGTAGAATAATGTTTGATCAAGGCAAGCTTGAAATAAGAATTGAGGAACTTAAGCATGAAAGATAAAAAAAAACAAAAGACAAGGATGATTCAAGGAAGAACTGGAAGACAAGAAAGAAGAACATAGAAATCTATTAGAGTTAAATTTTTATCTCCCTTGGGAGTATGATGTAGGGGAATCAATAAGTGATGTAAAACTAGCAATAATAAGGTGTTTTTAGTCTTATATCATGCCTTATAAGGCATGATATTCAATACACTAGTCTCTTAGCATGTCTAGGTAGCTATTTTGGCTTGTCCTGCCAGAACAAGCATTTGAAAATTTGAATTTGTGCTTTGAGTATTTAGGGGTATTTTTGTGGGTTAAGTTATGAAATGTTATTATATGGGTACTAATGAGTATATAAGTTATTATCACATACATTTCATATATTTAATGGCCAATACTAAGGTCTTTTGATGTATATATTATGTGAAAGTAGTGGTCCTAAGGAGCTAGTTATAAGAAAGGTAGTTTTTTCAAATATGTAACACGTTTCGATGAAGTAGAAGATTGAGATTCATATATAGGGAGAGAGAGTATTATTTTTTAAGGTCAGTAGGGAGAGATAGTGGAATGGATAAGATTCAAGATTGAGTGAGAAAAAAAGAACAAAACCCTGTACTCTACCCATGAGATAGGATTGTATAGATGAGTAATATCAATAAAAGAATGAATGAAGTAAATACCTATGTATATTGGTATTTTAAAATGTTATGTGAATATTTATTAATAATTTTAATGTGTAATTCATTTATAAATAAATGTTTTTTTATGTAAGTTTGCTAAGACTGTGTATTTACAGCGTTGTCATCAAGAGTTTGTTTTGGTTTCAAAAGATACTATGATACAAATGAATAACAACCCTCATAAGGTAATGTGTAGGAATATAAATTTATCTTCTTATATTCCATTTTGATAATTTTTTATCCATACGAATGGGTGTGTGAGCTTGATTACAATATAACATTAAGTAAATAGTGAAACAATTATGTATATACCCTATCACTAAGAGGCAATCAATACTTTGTTTGTAATGATTGAATATTGAAAGAATAAAGTTTGAAATGATGGAAAGTTTTAATAAATATTTTATAACTCTAGGTAGGTAGAACATTCTCAAACCCTATTCTATTCTGTAGATAATCAATTTGTGTAATAGGAAGCTATTGAGACCTTGTTTGAATGGATGAACAATTCATGAAATGGAATCATTTGTGTTAAAGGATAATGCATAAGGTTATTAAAGAGTTATTATCATCTTTTATAAACCAATGAAGATGCTTGGTAATTCTAAATGCATATTTAACCTTATTGACATTTATACACAGTTGGACTATAACACAAAACCCTATAAAAAAAGAGAGTGACACATGTTAAGAAGGAATAAAATAAGATTTATGTTTTATAAAGGTAATTATCAAGGATATACACGTTATTTAGGTCATAATGAGTTTTTAAAACTTTAGGTAAGAAATATTAGCATGTATACTCTATTTAAAGGTTATACAGGTAGTTTGTAATGTCAAAAATGATATAAACTCATGTTAATGTCAAAGATACTCGTTCAAAGACAAGTGATCAAATTTATCTTCAAATATCTTTCTCAAGTCATGACCCAATTCATCAAATGTAATGATGGAGTTGGGAGACAAATTACCAAAAAAATTAAGGGCCTTAATTTTAAAGTAAATAACCAACAACCTAATGGAAATATTCTCTTCACTTAAGTTGTGTATATTATAAAATTTGGTTATGTTTCTAGTGTGTTAAAAAGGAGTAGTGATAGCTTCTCCCATGTATGAAGGCACGCTTTTGAGAGACAACATAGGAAGGTCATAATAGTGAACAAGTGCTAATGATTATGGACATTACAGTAAATAAAGGGTAAGTTCCTAAGGGTTGCTATCTAGAAAATTAGACCCAATAAATGTCTCCTAATAGGTATATGAGCAACAAAAGATTTATTGGAGTATGGATGGGTTTTAGGAAACCTATTTATTCTAACTAAATAATAAGGTAGATCTAAAAATTCAAATGGAATACCTTTAGTAGAAGACCTTTACCTTATATTATCTATGAAAATGAATCACTAGTCTGAAATTAGAAGCTAATGAATGTTAGAGTCACCAAATACTGCATGAAGGAAGCTTTACAACTACAAATTCATTAAGATCAACATCTACCTTTGACAAATTCTTGGAACATGAGGTCCAAATGGTTGTGCCAAAACTATTATCAATAAAATTTTCACTATTAGTATGTCTACTATAGCATCCTTAAATTTTGAGTAACATTGAAACACCTCAAGGTTTTGGGTGACATATTGTAGAGGTGAATCTCTAGGTTAAAGGGCTAGCTCCTTCGAATAACAACTACAAATAGCCATTATTCTAATTGATTTAAAGAAAAATGGATATAGGGATATTATCAATAATATAATAGAGTTTATTCACCAAGATAATCTGCATAAATCTACTTAAACCTACACTATGAAAGGTAATTTACAAAACTGGTGTTGATACCCAAGGTTCTCATAACAAAAGTGTTTCAACATGAAGGTAAGATGCAATTTAGTTCTCAAGGTAGATTAATAGTAGTTATGATAATAGACACTAATACTCTTCCTTACACTTGAATTAACATAAAACTACTAACTACACATCATGTGACTTGTTATAAGTTAAATTACTTGCCTATAAACATGAAAGAGTGAGATGAACACAATGAGAGATAACTATCATTTGAATTCAACAATGAACTACTTCACACACTTAATAAATAATTTGATAACCTAAAACCATCTTGAAATATTTATTCAAAGTTAAAATTAGTATGCCTTAGCCATACCAAATGTGGAAGATTACAAGGCCAAAAAAGGTAGCTTATATAGAAAAATGAGAAATAAAGACAGAAGGGCATAGAGGAAGAGGTTTCTAAATGTCAAGTGTGAGTTATAAACAAGAAAGGAGTTATGGAATATTCCTAACAGACTTACAAGGACATGTGTCTGACCTATGAGGATACACCATCATCCAAGTGGTGTAGGAGTTAGAAACTTAGCTTAACACCTTGCTCATCTTCTTGAAAATTGCCCTTCATTGCATAAAAAGAGTGAAAAATAGGATTCTTCATCATTAGTTTTCCAATAAATAATTTTAGATTTTTTTTTTAAACCTATCATGTATTTATAAATTTCCTTGGTTTGACATCTCAGTGGAAATCATTATTCATATGCTTAGGTGTCTTGAAACCCCTTCATCTACCACACCTAGCTTTTTCCAGGTGGATCAAAACTTGAGTTCATATTATCTAATACATAATTTATCTATTTATTGTCTACTCACATCATATTAGATGTATAAAAGCTCACATGGATTCATCAAACTCTCCTTAAAACTCCATTTTTACCTTTTTCTCTCATTAGGCCTTTTTTTCCTTGTAGCATTAAAATCATGTAAACTCCTTGTGTAGGGTAGTGTATGAATGTAAATGAAAAAATAAGGATTTGAGGACCTAGTATGAATTTAAAAATACATGCAAATTTTTAGATCCTGAGAGTGACTGGAAGTGCCCTTTTATATTGTTCTCTTCTCTCAATTACTCCTCAATTAAGCTTCCTTGCCTAGAAGACTGATTTTCTCATCCATATTTATCCCACATGTGTGAAAAAACCAAAAAGTGTGTGATTCACTTTCAATATCCTATCACACATATATAGGTCAAATTTGACTCTTTGAAACTATTTGGAACTGTGAGAACCATGAAATGGCCTTGAAACCTAGTCTCTTTTTGATCATGTTGAAGACTACCTTGAAAAATGAGGCTTGATTGATCACTTACAAGATGTATTGTATATATTTTTAGGATTTAATAGTATAAATACATTTATAATGACCTCTGCCAATAGTTTTAAATTGTTAAACTATCCAAACCCTTATAAAACACTAAAGATCGTAATAAAATAGGGCATTTAATGTAATTTATATAGTTGTAGGTATAAATGAAGTACTCCTCAAAAATTTAATTGGATTCAATAAATTGTTTAAAAATGTTATTTGATAAATAAATTTCATTTAATACACTTTATAAGTCATTCATTCACATCAAGTCTCCACTATGGTTTTAGGAGGGTTTAAACCTATTTTGGTTCATAGAAATTGTTCATAAACCCTGGGGCCTCAAAACCTAAATCAATTTAAAAATATCAATTACAATATCCCCATAAACTATCCATAAGATAGGTTTGCATGTATTCTTTCTGTATAGTGCAAAATGTTGGCTCTTGGGTTGCTAGTAGGCTATTGGAGATGCGTTTGAGTTCTTAAGCTTTATTCATGAATGTTTTAAAACCAATCTAAAAATGATGCCAAAATATTAAAGTTTAAAAACGTAATTATCACCCTTAAAATAAATATAGATCCATCAATATTGTCATGGTCTCAACAAGCAATATAAATTTGCTTTTGTGTTGTTGTCCTATCTTAAAAGAAGCTTTAGGTGGTCAAAAAGGTTAAATTGTACTTTTATTGTCTTGAACCTATTTTTTATGACTCTTAGAGGTATTTAATATAATATTAGACCTTAAAATACCCTCAATACTTAGTTTAGACTATTCATAGCGTATTCATGTGTATGAGTTAGGCTTTATGACCCTATACATGGTTTATCTATTTTTGTTTCACTTTAGATGAGTCGAAGTGTTATATGGATTAATGATATTTCCATGAAACCATTTCAAAATTGTCTATATTACCTCAAACCTCCTCTATTTATTCTAAACAAGAAAAAAATTCTTAGCAAGTTATCCAAGCTTATGCATGATCTTATTGACTGTATATGTAGGGGTTTAAATGAACTTATATTGAACACTCTTCTTATTCAGTCCTTAATATTTTATTTCATATTAAAGTGACCTCATTTAATTTTATTTCCACTTGATCTTATATCAAATGCTTCCTTTATAAACTCTACCATCTTTTCATGCTTGAATCTAGCTTGTTTCCTAAGTAAACCTAAAGATTACCATTAGGATGGTATAAATACATTTAATGGTTGTAGGTCTTCAATTTCACACCTATGAAAATATCAATAACTCTTGTTATATTATTGATATCTAATAACCTTATAAACTTTCTTAAAACCCTTACACACCTTACACATGTCTAGTACATAGTTGTAGGTGGCTACATAGGGAAGAGTTGACATGAACTTGGAGGTTGTTCTTCTCAACTACATAATGGGAAATTTAAAGTGTAAAATCATTGAGTATTCCTCTTAGTGTCAAAATAATTCTATTTACCCTTTCGTATCATTCCACAAACCTTCCTTCTTATCTAGAAACTCATATATGTGTATGAGTATTAGCCTACCGATTCTTTTAGTGTTTGACCTTAGTAAATTTAAAACCTTATGGCTCTCATATAGATGAGATATATTAATGAGTATATTTTTTGTCTCATTATATATTGAGATATGTTTCTAACCAACTCATCTTAGAACATCAATTGGTTTTTGTCCAAAATGAGGAGCTACAAGTTTACCACCTATAGGTCTTCATTTTGATTGTAAACGTTCAAAGACAACTCCTTAATCCCTTTGACACTTTGAATATTGTATAAAACTTTATACCATTATTTATCCAAACTAAATAAAACTATGGATATCCTACTTGAAATATACAACCTTAAATGAGCCCATTTAAATGTACAGACTATATATAGAGTCAGCTTATATGTACGGTTTATGTATGGAATGGAGTCTATAGTTTATTCATGATTTTGATGATTCCATGAAATTTTTTAAACTCATATTGGTTATTAGGAGTGTATGTCACATTTATCCATTATTTTAACACTTTGAAAATTAAACCTACGTCCATGGATATCCATTGATAGGTCTGCAGACTTGTGGGTGGATGAAACACATTCAAGTCCTTGTAGAGAGTGTAATGGAGCCTCATGATAATTTGAATAATATTCCAACTTTAAATAGTGATATTATAATTCTTTATCATTGGATTTCATTTCCAATTAGGCCAATCTTTATAGCTAGTTCTATATAAGGTTGCTTATGAACTATGTAATTCTTCTAAACTACAAGAACATGACATCCCTTAAAATGCTATTTTCAAAGAGCCATTTTTGAGAAACAAAGATAACATGAATCATAATAAAATGAGTAATTTTATATTATTAAATAATTATTTTTTATCCTCTAAAAGTGACATTATTTTAGAAACCAAACATTTATAGTAAGGGTGACTTAAGCTTCATACACTTAAGATAATTTCTCGTTGATGAAGACACTTCATAGAGTTGAAAAGGTTTATGAAAATAAAATTTGAAGGATTACCCTTCCCTTTAATACATCCCAAAAAACCATTCCCATCCATTTAATTATACCATGAATAAATACTAACAAAACCAGACCCTACTTGAATGGACAAGACATAGTGACATGTTGTGACTCTTTATAATTATTTATCAAGGAGACATGATGAATATAAAATATAATTCCACTATATTGAATCTAATTAGGACACATAACTTTTTATAAGTCTTTATATTCTAAATTTATCTCTTCTAGTCATACGATGCATTTGAATTTTACCTTTCTAAGCTTGTAAATCCATTGATGGAGGAGAGAGAAACTGTTTTGCACCTATTGGACCTAAAAGTTGATCTCAAGCTTGAATATGACTTTTGTAATCCATATAAGCTCTCTAACACTATTTTCACATGAAATTTGATCTTTTAAGGCTATACAAATGCCCAAAAGTGCTTGTAAAGGTGTATTTATATCATTTTAGGCATGGTACTATAATGTTTTTAGGTTAGGACCATTTTATGACCCTTATATTACATCATGTATGCTATAACACTTATTAAAGTATTTGAAATTTATATTTGTAGGTACAAATCCTCCAAATTAGCCAAAATCCTAACAAAATTACTACATGGTACATATCAACATTATAAGAGGTTAATACATGATAATATGCATTTCAAAACATAAATATAGCTTATATAATTAATCATTAATATGATAAACCTTTGAATATACTTGAAAACATAATGGCTCATAAATGACCCATAGGATTATACAAGTACATGATACTAAACCTTGAACAAAGCTAGCTAAGGATAAATATGACCACATGGAAGACATTTTGAAGACATTACAAGAAATGAAAATACCATATACAATTTTTAATAACCTTATCAAAAGTTTCAAACTATAGGGGTTGACCATTTTGGACTTGGGGTCAATAAATGGTCAAAAAGTAGATGGGCATGATTTTTAATAACAATGTATTACCATATCCCCATTACCTAACTATATAGGATAAAAATGATCACATCAATGCATATTTAGCATAAGACTGATTGGACTAAGATAGGAAAATATATGTGGATGACCTATTTCTAGTTAAAAAAAGAGGTCTACTTAACATGGAAATGAAGTCTGAGGTAATGTCATGGATTGAATTATTTCATGATTTATTCTTATACAAGGATCTATTATTAGAGATTGTTTACACAAAATATTTTTTTTAAATCTATTTAATTATATATATAATAATGATTTTGATAAATATTTTCACCTACTAGTTCCCAAATGACTTCAAACCATGTAGTAATCAATTCTTGGTTGGAACATAACATAATCAAGGGTAACGTCAAGAAGAGGCTAAGGAATCAAATGAAATTGAACCTTCGATGCAACATTTATTTAGTGACCATAATCAAATTTATAATATGAATTAGGATATTTGTATACTTGTTTAAAATTTTATATAGTTTTTGTAGCATCGCCTATGTAAATGAGGTGTGGGTTCCCTTGTTGGATGTAATTCTATCTTATGATATAATCATGAGACTTAGAGAGGTTGTAAGTGGCCTAATCAATAGACATAGGTTTAAATTTGATTAAATTACATATTATGGAAATTTTTACATGATTTCATATGTAAAAGATTAAATCATGGGGATAATTCAAACAACCTATGAATAAACCTTAGAGCCATTCATACTATATGTGAGAAATAAGTTCTGTGATGACTTCTCCTTACTCCAAGGTTACTATATCATGATATAAATAAATAAGATTTTAGGTTAAATGTATCTATTGGTATACCTAGCTTTTTATTTATCCTCCATGCCCAAGATTTATGTTAACATAAGGAAAATAACTTAAAATATGGAATATTATTGGTACTATCTTCATTATACTATAATTAGGATAGAGAGAACCAAGTTTACTCCTCTCAATGTCTCTTATTTTATTCCTACTAAAGCTACATAGTAATAAATATATTTTAATATTTATATTAGTGTGGATGAAGGTATACCTACTATCATAAGACCCCTCTGAGCATTGGCCAAATGTAATGTTCATTAAGGATGCACCTAAATCCATTTAGGAAGATCAGGGTCCACTATGAGATAATTTAATCATAATTTAGATATTGGGATCCCAAGAATAGAGTATGGTAATACCTCAGCTACCTCCAAAAGAAAGAATTCCAAAAACCTTATATCTATAGGAGCTACGATCATGACCCAATTTTTTGTAATGTTTCATATGATTCTAAGGTTATACTAGGACGAATTAGTAAATAATGCCTATGGTGGTAGCCCTATAAATTTAGTATGTTCCTCTGAGTAAATAAGAGCAAGAAAAAAATATAGTGGAGGAGGAACAAAAGATGTGATCCATGAATGGCCCCAACCACATGCTCAATTATCACATGATCATCCTACCTCTAAAAAACAAATAGAAATTGGCCCAAAGGAGAAAGGTTCTCCTAGAGGGGAGGTAGATCCTAAACTAATAAAGAATATCCTAAATATACTACCATCACCTTAATTGGTGGCTATAATTTAGACTCTTACAATAAATACAAGAGCTTCATCTCCTATAAGGGTACAAGTGGGATAGTTTTCTTTTGCACCATTTCCCCATTAACTATTATTAAATATGTAAGTATCCTTACATTATCGTAGAGTTATATTTTATCAAATACTTCAACAATACTACCCTCAACACCTCCATTATCTCTAGCTGTGCTTTCTACAATCTCAATGCCCACATATCCTATTTCTCCTACTATTTATACTACATTTCCACCTTCCACTAAAAATGTCCCTTTATCCCCCACTCTATCCACTTCAGGACAAGCCCTTAAAGCTATTAAATCATTTATTGTCACTTATAAAAGTACGTCTAGCACTCTTCTAGTTTCCACTCAAAATGTACAATTAGAAGAGAGACTTGTCGAATTCCCATGTTCAAAATGAGGTGATGTATATGAGTAATTAGAAGAGGAAAATGAGAAATGGAAAGTATGAGGAAAATAAATAGATCCTATCTAGTTATTATATAGTGATGAATAATAAAAAAGGTGGGGAACTAAATGGAAGTGGGTTTCAAGAGAATACAAAAATACTAAATAGGAAACATATTTTTCTAAGGAATCTAATGAATAGTAATATCGATACATAGAGATATAAAAAGATTAAGGAGTATAAAAATATAAGTTTGATTCAACATATACTAAATTATTAGTAAAAGATAGGGCACTAAGTTAAGACCTAAAATCCATGTAGAGATAAGTCCCAATTTTCGGACTTATTAACATGCCTACAACCAAAACTCATAATCCTTATAAAACTTCTATGTCATTATAATCTACTATAGTGGAAGTGCAGGTGTTAGACAATAAATATATCTATCATTACTAATGGATAAAAGAAGGATCTAAATAAAGTAGTGTCCTCCTTTGCTTCATTCATTCTAGTATTATATTCTCATGTGATTAATTTTACATCAAATACTTCAATTATTACTAGAATCTCTCCCTATAAGTTAATACAAGAATATTGTTTAAACACCAAGTCATTATATCATATTTTTTTGTTGAGAAAGGTGAGTAACATTTTTTTTTTTTAATGTTATTTTATTCATTCAACCACTACCCTAATAATGTCCAAACCCCATGAGTCTAAGAAGAAGGTTCATTTTGAGGTTTTGGTGACTATCTCAATTTTTAATAAGTGATCTCTAGTAAGTTAATCTACCCAATTGGACTTATTTATTTCACAGTCCACTCTAACTAAATCTCCTGTAATGATTATCACAAGAACTTTTGAGTAGATGAAATTTATTATGGAAATTAAACCCAAGAATATCACCTTAGAATAGAGTAGATTCAATCCTTCACTCACTCAAATTCCCATAGAAATAAGTAACTCCATGATCACACCAATTTCCATACATCCATCCATTTATCTAACAACCACTCATCTAAAATAATATGGAGGGATCATTATTCATGCCTATGTTAAAGCATCGTAATAAATGAAAAAGGATTGGATGGGCCTAATACTTAATGAATTTCCAATAATAAGTACTATTTTTGACAAGAAGAGTGATATTTCAAAGAGTGAAGAAGATGAAGATAGAATAAAATAACATAGGGAAAGAATGTATGTTGTATCAAGGGTAAAATATATTCCCCTTAGTGAAGATGTAAAATAAGAAAATGAATGACCCCACTGAGTATAAAGAGGAATTTTTTATTTTAGGATTGTGAGCCACTGTCTTGAAACTAAGAGTTTGTATAAAACTAGGCCTAAAACTTATAAAATATTATAAAATTATTGTTTAACTAGAAGAGTTTTAAGTCAAAGTGGTTTGGGAGTTATTGAGCCTCCACATTCAATGAGCATCAAAACACATAGTGAAAAATTTATATAGATCCAAGTAGGTCATATTCCCAAAGATTAGATAATGTTGTTACATCATGATTTCTCTAAAACTTTAAATGGTTATATGGATACGTAATTTTATTATATATGGATACATTGGAGTTGAGTTGGCAATCAAATTTTAATAGATAGAGAGCTCATAATGAAATACACAATCATAGAATAAAATGCTATAAACTAAAATATGAATGGTATGTAATCCAACATCAAAATTTATGCCCTTTCCAATGGACCCAACCATGGTGGAAAAGACAAAATCTATAATTCATTAGGAATATGGATTGTTTTCTTTGATGGGGTCCACTCTAAACGAGGTTTATGTGAAAGAATAATTTTATTGGTAAACAAGTAAAAATAAATAGAGATGCATATAGGTTACAATTACCATGATATAATAACCTATATAAATAATAATCCTTCATAATATGTTTACATTTAACTTCAATACACAAGGTCAAAAGAATTATGAGGTTTTGGAGACTCAAAATTAATGATCGATCATGTCAAAATTATGTTTTAGTATAAACTATATTAATTAGAAAGTTATAAGCTCAAGTTGTTGTAATTTATTTAATCATTTAACAACTTAAATATAATACCCATTCCCAGATAAAACAACATATTTAAATATTACATTATAATTTCACCTATGAATCCTTCCCCTTAAACTGTTTTAGGTCACGACATATCTCAATCGAATTCTTTCACTATATCTCAATCACAAGCAATGCTTAAAATATTTAAGTATTTCATGATTATCAAACATTTCAAACTCCTCAATAGTTTTGGTTTTTTTAATGTACATGATATAGGTAAAAGGGATCGAGTCAACCACATGAACAATGATTGTGGTAATGATGGAATAATAAATTTGAGGGAAAATAAAATCCCAAAGGGAAATAGTTCACTAGAAAGGGTATTATACCTAGACATATCAACTAAAATATATAAAAAATAAGAATTCATAGGGAATCAATCCACTACCATAAATATAAGATCACTTGAGGAACCTCACCATGTCAATATTAATGCTCACTATATTGAATATGAAATAAAATAACTAAGATAGTAACTCTCATAGTATATGGATATGATAAATTTGAAATATGATGATATACGTATTTTATCCCAAGTAGAGAAAATTTTAGTGGCCTATATTAAACAAACTTGGAGGTCACTAGGTGAATCAATTTTCCAATGGTGGTGAATCAGTTTGGAAGACATATAATAATCTAGGCAAGTTATGAGGCATCACATAGTGAATCATGAGACAACACCGTGCAATCATTCAATTGAACCATGTAATTGAGTAACTATATCATGTTGTTGGGTGACCAACTATAACATGCAATCAGGGGAATGCATCATGTAGTTTTTTGACTCTAAAATGCAGTCATTCAACTACATCATCTAGTCATCCATGGATCTAGGGGGTTGAATGCATAGGTGAATCAATTGATTAAACATGGAAAATTGAGGTTTTATAACAAAAAACTTCCCTATACATTATTATTATTATTATTGTGTACTTAGATTCCTCTTGAAAAATTATGGAATTTCAAAAAAAAAAAATCACAATTTGAGTCTAAATGTAAAAGTTACATCATTGAGAAGCTATGGATTCAACATTGCACTTGTAGAAATATGACTCTATGATGCATTCATATTATTGTATGATATATTTTCATGACTCTATCATGCAATGATTCATCTACAAGTGAAATGCTAACTCCCTAACTTCTTGAGGACATAAATTTTGCATAAGGACTTTGATTGTTATGTTTTTTATTTTTAAATTGCATAACATTTATAAAGTAATGTAAATACATAGTAATATTTAGTTTTTGGTAAAAAAATTAATCCTTAACACTCTCAACATAGGCTATCAAATAAACACAAAATTAAAAGATGACTAGTTATAGTTATCTAACATCTTGCTCTAATCATTTGAAACATATCTAATGTCATTAGACACCTATTTGATATCATATCCCAACACCAAGTTAGTATTTTCTAATACTTTCTTGTTTTTATCTGACACCAATTTAAAATCACCCCCTATTACTTACATAAAGTTTAATTTATTATATATAGTGTAAAATGCTCCTAGATTGACTTTGTTATTATTAGCAACATGCATACATAAAATTTTATTTTTTAAATTCAAATAATCTAAAGTATTAATTTAAATTATATCCTAAAATTTAGGTGATCCCATACTATCAATTACCCCATAACATTTTCAAATCTCAACTTAAAAAATAAATATTTATAAATTGACAAAGATTCATTATTAAAAAAATAATAATTCCAAGCATCATAACACACACCATTCCATTAAAACAAGATAAAAAAAAAAAAAAAAAAATTATGTATAAACATTGAGTATTCAATGCCATCCTTGGACCTTTCATCAATAAAGAACTTAAAAATTTACTTTCAGTTAAAATTATTTTCTCAGTCCATTATTTTACTTGGGTGGTTGTATTAGTACATGTTAACAATATTAAACTTTATGTTTACTTTAAGAACCTAAATAAATCATTAAATAAATAAAAATATTATTTCCCTATCTTCCTAAGGTAGTTCACATGGTAGTGGTTCTGAGATGATTTTAAATTAAAATGTATTTTGAAGGTATAACCACTTTTTGGTTGATGAATAAGATAGGGAAAAAATAGCATTCATAATCAAATGGGTAATATTTTCCTTAAAAGAGGATACCTTTTTGTGTAATCAATGTAGACACGACTTAACAATTTTCAATATGTGCATTTTAGATAAAACACTTCCCTTACATAAAGTATTTGAGAGGTGTATAATGTATGGTATCTATTTTAATCCCATAATATAATTTTAGGCATCATAAAAAGTAGGATTTCGAGTAAGATCATTGTAAATAAAGGTAATTTTATAACATTTGAAATATAAATTGTAAATTCAAACATTCCATTTTCCTAATAGTAAAAAAAAGTAGGACAAGTTTTTATCGATAAAATAATTTTATGATATCCTTTTTTTTATAATATTATTAAACACATGAATTTTATAATTGAAAATTTAAAAAGTGGAATGGACACCTCAATACAAATAAAAAAATATAGATTTCAAAAACACCATTATGGAAATTCCAATTATAACTAAACCTAATTTTACAAAGGATATCTATGTACATTATTTTGCATCAAAACATATCGTATAAAACATTTTTAAAAAAAAAAGAGTAAATGAAAAATAACATCCCAATTATTTTATCATCATAAACCTATTAAAGTAGAGTTAAAATATTATTCCTTAGACATGCATTCCTATGCATTGGTAATGTAAATGAAAAACATCAAATGTTGCACTCCTCACAATAATTTCAATTCTATTTTACTCAAACTTATTATGAAGATCATCATTAAGACAAAATTATATTGGAGAACATGGATCCAACTATATGGATAATATGCAAGATTAAGACACAGAAAATAACAAGACAAGATGGTTAGATCCTTATGCCTCACTCATTTACTCATTAAAATCAATCTGCAGTTATTGTAATGCAATTAAAGAAGGTTGAAATTGTGTTTCATTAATTATATATATATATATATATATATATATATATATATATATATATATATATATAATGGTATTATGTTTTATTGAACTCGATAGATAATATATTTTTAGATGAAGGTATGACATTACATGTTAAATAAAGTAATATTATTGATGAAAAATACTGATTAGCTACGCAAAAACTTTCATAAGCATGAACTCATAAATTTTATGAAAGTAAACTTATTTGCTTATTATTATTGAGTGAATGAAATATTATAATAGATTATTTATCTAAATCTCAACTCAAAATTAATGTTAACATGTATAATTAAAAAAGATAAAGAAATCAAAACCTACTTAAAGTTAAATGATCTATACTATTTTTGAAGTTTTATATACATACTTAGATGGACCTAAAAATATACATATATCTTCTAAACATTAAAATTAACCTAGTATATGTATTTCAATAGAATTTCACGTCTGAGTATAAAAATATATTATTTAAAAAATATGAAAAATAGTTTAAAAATATTTAAATGCATCTTCAAATTCTTAGAGGGTCACATATGACCTACAAAAATATTTTAAAACATCTCAAATTATACTATGAATTATAATCAAATTAAACGTATTGAAACAATCATTTTAACACAAATAAAAACTCAAATAAAATTATAGATAAATAAATATGATCTCTAAAAATTTGGTCTTCACATCAATTATAAAACAAGAACTCTGAATAGATATACCTTATATGTATGACCAAGAAATAAGATGATAGAATCATGGAAAAGTTACACAATATATTAGGAATTGGACACCCCTACGTTAACATAAAAACACACAAAAGTTAGACATTATTATCCCCCAATCTTCAAAGATGCTCACAACCACATCATAAATTACCATGAATTTTTCCTACAAAAGGGGAATGCATTCAAATATGCCTTTATATTTTAAAGTAGATAGTTCACCAAAATGGGGTTTCACAAACCCAACTCCACGAAGGGAAAAAAATCATGCTTATGATTTTAGATTATTGAACCAGATGGACATAAATAGCAAAGATAAAACAAATAAGTATGCTAAATAAGTTTTTAGGTTTCTCGAAGAAAGTATTGTCACAATCTTTGATACTGGTTTTTATTTTGTTAATGATAATTTACTTGCATTCTACTCAACAAATTTAATAATGTGATTATAATAAAAATATTACATTAAAATTATCTTTAAATTATTATCTCTAAGGAAATGGGGTTGTTTAATAAAAAAATAATTTTATTAATGCCATAAAAAAATTGTCATAGATAGACTAATGAACCCAAATATTATTAAGGAAAATAAATTAATAAGTATAGTTTAGTTCAAATAATATTTTGTATTGAGTTTATTGAATCAATTGAAATAATTAAAAAATATTAATAAATAAATATCAATTAATAATTGAATTTGATATAAAAATTTTGAAACTCCAAAAAATAATAAAACTAGACTTGTTATTTTAAGCATTTAATTTTTTTTAGTAAATTTTGCATGTAATCATGCATACCTATAAAAATATTCCAAAATATTCTAAACACCTATATAAACCTATTAGATGAAATTCAACTAAAATTGACATCCATTTATAAAAATATAAAATTTGTAAAAATACAAAAATAAAATATATTTTTAAACTCTCAAAAGGTTAAATGTGGTCTCTAAAAAATATTAAAAATATCTATAAATGGTTAAGACCGATTATAATTATATCAAAAATTTTGAAACAATCATTTCAAAATTTTAAAAAAAAATAAAAAAATCTCAAATAAAACTACATAAGTCCTTAAAAATTTTACCCTCACTTTCTTACATCACAAACTCAAAAATCAACACTCACTAATGAGATGTGATTTTTAAATTAATGTGACAAAGATTTTTTTTTTTTTTTTTTTTTAATGATGAAACATTCCCATTTCTCCTCGTAAATGGGCAAATCCTAGTATTCCCCCATTACATTAAAAATTATCACTTATCAAATCATGCATGAATACATGGAGAAGATGATTGCTTACATTCATGACTTTTGAATATATTCTTTGGAATGAAATATGTATGAGATGAAGCATTGCTTAAATTAAATAGACATTAAGATGTAGTGAATAGATGGTTCAATAACAAATCAAGATTCAAGGTTTTTAGAATCTGAAACTTGATCATGTTGTTGGACAAAAAGAATGATAATAAATGGTAGCATTCCAAATGAAATCACTTTTCGATGGGTTCGTATATTTTTTTTCAAAAATTCGGGGACAATTCATTTACATTGAAATATTTTCAATGAAGAATTAACTATACTAGTGAATGTGAAGTCCTTGAAATACTAAATCCTAATCGTCACATCCTTATCCATCATGGAATCATTATGATTTTTAGTTTAGGATTATTCAAACATTAGAGTATAGTATAATTTGATTGATTTAATTTTAGTTTATGTTCTTTAATTTTATGCATTTAGTTTTGTTAATTTATTTAGTTTTGGTTATTTTAATTTTTTAAATTAATTTTTATTTCAATTTTAGTGGTAGGTGAATAAGTGATGCAAGAAATATAAGAGGAAAAATAAATAATATTTTCTTCTCTTCCATTAAAATTACAATTTTAAGATTTAAGGTACTTTCAAATTGACTAAAGAATATATCATTTTATTATAAAAGGTCATATATTTAATAATTATAATTGTGTTTTTAGACATTAAATTATTATATGAATTATAAATGGTTTTAATATTGAAATAAAGTTAATGATACATTTTATCATGTTAAAAATTAGTTTTATGTTCACGATTATAAATTTTATAATTTAACCATTATAATGTACTTATTTTGATTCTCAAATCATTTGAAATAATAAAATAATATATAAATTGAAAGGATAATATAAATATTTTAAAAAATAAGAATAATATAATGTAAATAAAAGATAATTCAAACAACCTCCATTAAACTTATAGATATATGATTGGTAATGAATAAATGTCAAAAAAATAATATCAAATGTATTTTCATTATTAATATAGACTTTTGAATTGAAATAAAGCAATGCCAAAACCTTCCTTTTCCTAACCAAAGAAATGAATAAAGATTAAATACCACAGAACCTTTGAAACATTATATTAGAAATATTTAATGTAAAATTCTACGAGTAACTTTTCACTTATGTTTGATTTATTTAATGTGTTCAATATTATTGTAGTATGTTCTAAAACTAAATTAAATGTTTCATTTTTCTTTTCTAATATCTAATTTTATTTGAAGATTTATTTGATTTGTTCAATGTAAAATAACAAAATATTGATTTTAAACATTAAAGTAATTTTTTCCTTGATAAATTTGACATTTATTGTAACTAACACACTCTTAATTCATTTGAGAAATGTTGAACCCCTCAATTCATATAAAGTTTTCAAAAAATATATAATGAATAAGTAAAACACATAAAATAATTATTTAACAATAAATAAATAAATAATAATATATTTTTGATAAAGGTTTTAAACTTTGATATTAATGAATTCACATCAAAATCGCTCTAAATTTTATTTTATTTTATTGGGAATCTTTAAAATAAATAGATTTAATTTCGTAATGTTATAGCAACGTTTATAGTTATTTTTTTGCGAATTAATCGTCCTAGGGTTGGGTAATTATTATTTAATGAAATTTTATATGAAACGGTGTACTCTCGTGCTAATGTAATTCTGGAGTCCAACGAATTTTTTTACTCCATGACTGGGTAACGTTTAACTTTATTGTTTTCAAACTTGTTGGTCTATGTTAACTCTTTTCTGAACATATTTATTGGTTCCAATGGTTTGGCACTCAACGAAAAAAATTACACTTTATGAATTCAATCCAATTGGAATAATAAAAATGTCAAATTTTCATACTCCACTCTCGCAATATACAGAGGTATGACATGCTACAAAATAATTATAAATTACAGTTTCCTCAATGACTCAAATTGGGTCACATGTCATTGTTTTATTCCTGCATTTCTGCATTGCGTAAAAGTCTATTGGATTAAAAAAATAATGATATGGCACATGATAAGCAACTGATTAAATCATGTTGCATGTCACTACCGTATTCTAACATATCTGCATATCCCTTTCCAAAATTGTAGCAGCACCCGAGGACCCTTGACAAATGGAGCAATCATATTAACTCCAAGAGTCCTGTCATTAATAATAACATATATGGTGCTAAATTTTGAACGTCTGAGATACCCTAATGTCTTACATTGCACATATTTGGCACCCTCTCAATAGTAAATGATAAATCCAACTACCGACCTTAGGCCTACGTGACCGTAGGAGAATGATTTGTGGAGGGAAAAAATCACACCATCGAATATAAAAACTTAAAACAAATCTTTAAAAAATATATTGCAATAACCAATCATGTAAATATAATTTAATAATACCACATTAAATGTGCATGTATAAATTAATGTCAACCATCCTACTCAAAGTTTAATTTTATAAATATGTGGAACATTTTAATATAAGATTCAAAATTTTAGTTATTATTAACATAATATTAAATAATCAAAATTTATTTTTATAAATATTTTAATATAAAATTCAGAATTTAAACTATTATTATGAAGATAATAATATTTTTTTAATAAATTAACAAGTGAAAACTATGAACTATTGTTGAAGTGGTTCACTTTTAACCACTCATAATACATAGCTCTTTTCACTCAAGACATTAACAATTATAATGAATGCATCCTCTTTGACTTTGAGACATGTTCAATAATTTGGGGATATCACATTTATGTATGGAATTATAAATTACAAATCCTATAATGATTTGTTCAAAGTAGTTGAAGATATAAAATAAGTTTAAGACAATTTTGGTACTAACCAACACATATTAAGTCTTAGAAGCGTTGTTTTACATACAAAAGGATTATGATTAAATAAAGTAGTGGAACCATGACTGGAGAAAGTAGTGGCCATAGTAAAGTTACTTTATTATACAATTTTTTCATGTTCTCTACATTTAATAATGGTTTAATTCATTTTATTAATGAAAAATAAAGGATAATTCTGATATCACTCTTGGATTTAAAAAACATTACAATCTGCTTGAACCGGTATCTCATATAATAGAGATATTTTTCGATAATGGTTGGACACAGATGATATTAGATAAATTTTAAAAAACTGCACAAAGGACATTGATAATTGGGTTCATCATGAAAAAATGATTCCAACATTAATAAAACATGTAAAGAAACTTTTGATTTTGAAATGTGCCAAAAAAACATTATGTAGGATTAATGATATAATGTATGTGAAAAAAAAATTGTGTGCTTATTTTAAGTATAATCATTGATTAAAAAAAAATTAAATCACTACTTTAGAAGGTATCATCATTTACAAATTTTCCCAACAAATAACAGGAGTAAGGAAAAGTGAAATTTTTACGTAATGTAATATATAATATATGATTATTGTTCCATAATACCAGTTTGATCATATTGTTCATTAAGTTTAACCCAAATTTTATGATCATCAATTTAGATCACATATAAATGACCTTTACATATATTTATTTGAACCCCTCTATTTATAAATAATTATAAGAAGATTCCTATGCTATATAAATAAATGCAACAATTATAGAATTTCATTCTATTTCAACAACCAATGATTCATTATGATAATAATTGAATGCATTCATAGAGGTTCCTTAAATGTACCATATTACGTACTAGGCTAGATGAAAAAACTAAAATATTTTATATTAATACATTAAATTTATTTTAAGTCATTACAAGAGCACACACTAGTAAACATATCCCCATTTTCTCATTAACATTAAAAATAATAAATAAAATATCTTTCCTATCATATAAAGTATGTTACTTCACAAGCCATATTTTAACACCCTGAAAATTCATGAGAACAAATAGTGGGATCCTTATGGAAATGTTTAAAGGCAAATATATGCATTGAAAAAAGTATCAACATCACATAGAACCATTAATCTCATGATGATAACATATTTTACTCCAAATTTGTTAATGAAAATGAATAAATTATAAGATTGACGGCCAAAACACAATGGAAGCCTCAATAAAAAGTATTATAAATATTAAAGGAGAGATGTAGTTAACACATTCCTTCAAATGAGATGGCAAGGATAGACCAAAGACTAAATAACACCATCATAAAAGGTCTACCTCTACATTATCTATATTCTTCTTTAATAGTTTCTTCCATTTCACACATGAAGACAACTTAGGTAAGGGGAACAATTTCCATGTCCCTTATTTGTATTGGAAAAGATGCTTACTTTCCCCAAAAAATTACATTTAATAGAAACTCCATTAAATTTTATTATTGTGTATCTCCATCTTATATTATATTTATATCTTAACCATTTTAGAGATGTTTTTTTTTTGTTTTTCTACTAGTCTCTTGCCTAGACTCCTAACCATTTTAGAGTGTTCGAATTTTCACATATTTATAAAATTCATGGTCTTATGACTCCTACTACCCATATCATTCAAATTAAAAGTGCCACCACCCAAATTAGTAGTAAAGCTCTTTATCAATTATAATTATTTAAACTAATGATCAAATATATTCATATATTAGAATCTCTATGTCAAGAGTCCATGTAATTGGTCTTATTACTCTATCAATACCACATAGAGAGATCAACTCATTATTTCTATCGATAAAGAATTCATTTGAATATGAGGTATAATTTCACTAATTTTGAAACTTCACATGTTTCAATATTCCTCTCACTTGATCTTAATATATTCATTTTTTTATTGATGGTAATGACTATTCTTCTAAGTATAAATGAATATTTAATAAAAAAAATATAATACCAATCCCATGCCTACATGAATTTCATAATACCTAAAAAATCATCAGAGAATAGTTGTCTCTAACATTTCCTTCCCTTAATCTTCGACATTCACTACACCTCCTCCCACACCTATTTCAACTTCATCAACCTCACAAGATTTAAATTTCAGTTTTGTTTTTGAATATAAACAAGGTCCAACTCCAAATAGAATCCATCCAAACAAAGAATTTTCAAAGTCCAAAAATTGTGTATTTTGGAGATATTCACATACAAGAGAAGTTTGTGAATATCACTGCAAAGCGGAAAAGATATATAAAATCCTAGTTCACATAAGACGATAACCCTATGTTACTAAAAATTAAAGAATTGTTTTTTTCACTAATTTAAAAAAATAAGATAGACTAGATGAAAATAATCCATTCAAAAGCATGTTTCTATGTTGAAAGTCTCCACTAAGATGATTGAGAAACAATTGAAAAAATTGAAGTGTCAAGTGAGGACATTTGAATCACTATTAAACATAACATTTTTTACCTCACTTTGAATCACTATTAAACATAACATTTTTTATCGATCTTATAGATAAAGTTGAGAGTGCCATATATCAATATTATTTTAGACATTGATATAATTCATTTATTTCTTTTTTAAAAATGTGGTTTACTACATTAAAATATGTTAGAACAATTGAATAAAAATAAATTTATAAAGATGGACAAAAACTCAAGGAACATGGTTGGGATAATTAAGAACGGAAATTATCCACATTTTAATGTAGTGACATTGTTTGACCTCAATGTTTATTGTAAATTTTAGAACCTATGTATAAGAGTGGTTAAGAACATGAAGACCACAATAATATCCTTGGAAGACAAAAAGACTTGACATTTTCGCCTATAAAACCCTTGGAAGAGAAAAGCACAACATTTTTCGCCTAATTAAAGAAGCCAATTTATAGTTGACATGAGAACGATGGCTTATAGCTATTTGGGAATTCAAGGAACAAATTAAATTAGCTCAGGATTAAATTTAGCATTGAGAATAAAGGTGACCAAGGTTAACAGGGAAAGATCTCCGACGGTTATTAATATAGCTACCAAAGCCATCAATATTATCAATAATTTTAGTGTCATAAAGGGAAACCTGAATAATCCTTTGTATAACCATGCTGAGTTTTTGATATGAGGATAGTGTTATTCCGCACCTGACCTGTTAATATTCAAGAGATGGACCACGATGCTTTACTAATTTCCAAAGCATTGGAGGAGCAAGAAGCAAAATAAGGTTAGGCGGAAATATTCCTGGATTATTTCCAATATAGTGTATATAGCTCGTGTCTATGAGGTCCGAAATCAGGAACCTGTTTGTTATAGGATTTAGTCGTCTCTCTCTTTTGATGTTATTTATTTTCCAAGAACACTTTCTTTGATAGTGTGCATTGAACCATGCGTTATATATAAACATTTAGTGTAAAAATTGTAAAATACAAATATTTTAATTGAAAACATTTGGTAGATTCAAAATAAAATAGATGTTCGTGATCCTTTTATTATTTTTGGGTTAAATTTTAGTCTTCATATTTTATACAATCGATATTTCATGACTACGGTATGAATATTGATCGTTTTATTATTTAGCTTCAGATACAAATATAATTGGTTTATTTGGTTAAATGTATTATTATAGTCACTAAATATGGATGTGTTGATTTTACACAATTTTGTGTAGTGATTCATCATACAAATGTGATGTTATTGAGATGACATTTATTATAAATATTTTGTTAATACTTTTTATGATGTATTTTTAGTTTGAGCATATATTAAGCTGTAAAAATATATGTAAAAAATAATTTAATTCAAAAATAATTCATTCAATGAAGATCATATCAGTGAAACTTAGAAGAGCTTTTTATTATTTTAATTTAAATTTTTCTTTAATTATTTTTTTATTATATTTTCATTTAGTATTTAGGTTTCATTTGATAGAGTGGGTTATTTAGTTTAGTTCATTTTTCTAGATGCTTTATTCAGTTAAGCATTTTTTTTTATTTCAATTATTTAGGTTTGGATATTTAATAATTTTGTATTTAGGTATGGTGGGTTTCTATCCCTAATTTATCTCATAGGATGATCTTACAACTACAATTGATCTTCCTTGCTTATATATGCATAAACATCACCATTACATCCATAATATGTCAAAACCTAGACTGGTTGTAAATATGAACTAGTTTCGTGATAGTTATTTCTTACAATTTTGGAGGGTTTGAAGGCAAATTTTAAAGTTTCAAGCATATTCATATTATTTAGTGGTATAAGAGTAAAAATTACAAGTTTTACTGTGTTTTTCAAAAAATTGAGTGCATCTTTTATGCTTTTGGAGGAACTCGTACCAATTTTTACAGATCTACATTTCTTGTATATAGATATTTTTTGGGTAGGTATTTTTTGTTGATATATGAGGGTTCATCTATACCTTCTACTTTTTACATACCCAAATTTGAGTATACTTGTTCCATAGTGACCCACCTACTAATTTATGGGTATGAATGTACCTATAACATGCAGAAACTAACTACTTTTTTTGAGGCATGACTTGCACCCAAGTGACATATAGGTTGACTTCACTTGGTGAATCTACTAGTTTACTATGTTTAGTACACTGCACCTATGACTACATACATAATAGAAATTATCCATGGCATATATCTACATAACCTATGGATAAAACATTGACCTTTTTTATATTTATTGTGACTTGTGAGAGCACATGAAATTCAAACTAAAAAAGTGTTGCACTATTCTTGTGGAATATATATTTTTTCTTAGGGTATGTCACTCCCACATCAATGAAATCAATCAAGAGGGATCACTTATCGTCACTTAACCTCTAGGTGATAATATATGGTGATGTGGATAGGGCTTAATTTTTAATTCCTACTAGTGGGGGATTACGTCCCAAGATCATTTGTTTTAAAATCTCTCAAGGCATTTTTTTCAATGGTTTAAATTTTGTGTAGTTTTTTATTTACCCATCTATGACAAGAAAATTGCAATCACAATAAATTTTAATCACGAACTTGAAATGGAGTGCCATTTTTTAGAAAGTGCAAGTATTTCTATACTTTATCTATTCATGTCATTTATCTTATAAAACACACTCAATTATAAAGTGTAAATTTTGGAAACACCAAATAATATAGTCTCTTGGAGGGAGGTGGGTTGTCTCAGTGCTAAATTAAACACACTTTTTGCATTCTCTTTCTCTATGGTGTTTTTAGAAAGGATTCTTCTACAATAGATCAGTTTGAGACATTAACAACACATATAGACCAAGAATGGGAGCATTCATTAATCATAAAGAATTATTGCCCTTAATGACTGAAACACAACTAGTGTTCACCAGAGAATATCAAAAATATCAAAACCAATGTAAACTTGATAAGTATATGGATTTGATAGGAACTTATATAAGTGATAGTATTTTACATAATTTGTAAGTATGTGAGTGTATTTTTAAAATATGGGCAATATTGAAGGCTTTAATTGGTAAGGTAGATCATATGAGGCATGCAGCTCGAAGTAAAGATCACTCCTCTCAATTGTGAATATTATTCATCCATTGTAGACTATCTTACTAATTCAAGAAATTGTTGACACAATTGAATGGTAGTGGAAGAGATCATATATATGATTAATGTGTTTATGTAATTCTATTAAAGTTGAAAGTTCCATTCCAAATATTTGTTTCTACCTTTTTCTCTAGTATGGATGTTTTAGGTGACACAATCAAAATACCTGATCTACAGTTGTTTTATGAAATAATTACTAGGGAAGAATCTAAATTGTCTAACCTTAAGTCTTCCACCTCTAAAAAGGCATTAGTAGCATCTAATCTTAAGGGAAAGGAAAAAGAAAAATGTAAACCCAAAAACACTCTTTCTCCATCTCAAAGTACTAATAAACCTAAAGATAATACCTCTAAACTCAAGGAGTCTTCTAAATCCAAAAATAAGTATAGCCTTTCATGTACCTTTTATGGAGAGACTAGTCATGTAGGAACTAGGTGTTGGAAGAGAACGCAAGATTTAAAGGATGTAGTCAAAAAATACAATATATCTATCTCCACTCCACCTCCTTCCAATGAGCATGAAAATCACTTAATCATGTTTGGAGATCTCAGTCACTTGTTATAGATAATAAAGATATAAATTTTGGTGATTTTCACTATATAACTTATTCTATGGAGTTTTTTATGTCTATTATATTGTGTTATAATTCTAAAATTAAGGATGTATACTCTTACTTTATTTATGTTAAAGGAAAATTTGACATACAAATTACTAGTGGATGCATCAATGATGAACTACATGTTCCTAACATCACTAAAAATTTGTTTTTTGTTTATCAAACTCATTATTCTACTCAGGGAAAGATAGTGACTTTCACACCACAAGGAAAAAAAATTTGAACCATGTTGGATCCTCATTAACGTGTAACATAAGGTATTGTTGATCATAATTCAAGACTATATCACTTATAGGGTTTTGTTGGCATTTAATCTATGGGAACGTGCTTGGTTTCTCATGTCAATTCTAAAAGTAGCCTTAGATATGAAGATTTGGGAATCTTAATTATATTATTAAGAGTTGATCAATCATTGTTGGTTGATGGTCTTCATAGAGTTTCTTATCTTAATGGGGTTTTACATGGATGCCCACTATATAAACAACATCAAGATCAACTGCCTTATGGTATGTATAAGATAGCTTCTTCACCACTTGAGAATCTGCATAATGATATGAAGTATAGTCCTACTCCTTCATTAAATTGAGATAAGTATGAATTTAAATTTATTTATAATTTATCGATGTATACATTGGTTTGTTTTCTCAAGTATATGATTTAAATTTGTTCACACTTCAAAGTCTTCAAGGCTTTGGTCGAGAATCAATCTTCAATTTGCATAAGGAAGATTCACACTGATAATGTGGGGGAGTGATTTAGTAAAGTGTTTTAGATTTTTTTTAAGTTGATGGTATTTTTCATCAACATATATTCCTCATAATCTGAAATAGAATGATGTAGTAGAAATGAAGAATCAAAATTTTATAGATATGACTAACCACATGATGTATTCTCTGGATTTACCTCCTATATACTGGACAAAAGTAATTAATTATGAAAACTACATTAAGAATAAGACACCACATAAAGCACTTGAGATTTCAGATCTAGAGGAGGCTTGGTCTATAAGTAGTCATGATGTCTCATTTTTTGATTTTTTGAGAATCATGATTGGACGTTTAGACCAAATACAAAATGGAAATCCTCAGATAAGAATAGTAAACCCTTGATCTTTGTAGGATGTTGTCATGATGTGAGAGTTTATTAACTTTTGGATCCTAATACTCACTATTTTTTTATCACATTCTTAGTTAAATGAATAGTTCTCTTCTCATGATTTATCTTCACCTTTCATGTCTTCTTCTTCCTATTTACTCCCATTCTTTTATGATTCTTCACTTAATTTTTATCAGCCCTTATTTCAGTTTCCAATTTAGTGGGGCTTGAGGAGGTTGTATATGTATACTTAGATGAGAATATAATTCCCACAATGCCTAAGTTATATCAAACTATAGTTTATGAGGCACCTTTTTTTATACATGATCTTCTACCTACTAAATAACATCATGGACATTCTATTGGTTATGGACATTTATGTTAGGCCTCTTTCTAGGGATCCATAATGTTTTTTATAGTATCATTGGATACAAAATTGGGATGATGTTATGGAACATGATTATTCTTATTTGATGAAGAATCATACTCAGGATCTTGTTTGTATTCCTAAGGGAAGAAATTTAGTTAGATGCAAGTGAATATACTAAACCAAATATATAGATGATGGATCCATTCATAAGTATAAATCTTATGTTATTACTAAGGTTTTCTCACAAGTCAAATGTATTAATTAATTTAATACTTTTTCCCCTGGTACCAAGTTTGATTATTTATGCCTTATAATTTTCTTATGTTACATCACAAGGTTGTGATGTGTACCAAATATATGTAAAGATTACCTTCATACATGGATATTTGTTGGAGAAAACCTACATGGAGTTAACTATTAGGTTTTCTCATGATTTTTATCTTGTTTATAGACTTTGGTGGTTTATATAATCTCAAATTGGCCCCTTGGGCCAAGTATGAGAAGATGTTTTCTTTTTACTCTATCTAATGTCTTTGTTTATGACCACTTAGATCCTATAATATATATACAACATGTTGAAGATGATATTATTATACTTGTCTTTAATATTAATGATCTAATTCATATTGGGAGTTCTTCTTCCCATATTAAGATTGTTTAATAGAATCTTTCTATGTTATTCTTTAGTCAAATTCATGGGTCCATTTGAGTATAAAAATACACCCATGATATTCTTCAACATTCTTTTATGGATGACTAAAATCCAAGTACCTCTCCTTTCCGATTTGGAGTCACTCTTGCTTCCACCTACTCCACTCCACTTTGTGATCCTACATTTGATAGGGAGTTGGTTATAAGTATCATATACTTAGCCCACACTTTCCCTGATATTTACTTCAAATTTGGGATTGTATCTTGGTGTGCACATACTTCTCTTGTTAATCACTCATAATCTAGTAAAAGGATTTTATGATATCTTTGGGGAATCTCCCACTTTGGATTACACTACATTATAGCTTATACTCAATTCTTTAGATACACTGATATAGATTTGGTAGGTTATATTGATGAAAGGAATTCCACTTATGTAATAACAAAAATGTTATTATATTTTCATCTACAAAGGTAGATATAAGGAAATAGTCATAGTGAGTCAGTACATTCTTTGGTTTTCATAGTTATTGAAAGTATTTGGATTTATACAATATTCACCTACTATACTTTGGTGTGAAAACTAAAGTGAAATTCACATTTACCACAATATTTTTGATCACTAATAGACAAAACATATTGAGATTAACATGCACTCCATTCACTAGTACATTCATGATGTATTTATTTGCTTAGAGTACATTCTGACATTGTAGTAGGTTGACGACATATTTACAAATATATTTTAATCATTTCATTACCTTGAGTTATGTGGAATGATTTAGGTTTTTAAATTTTTCATTTAGGGAAATTCATTATGACATTTTCCTTCATTTCTTCATGGATATATTATACATAAGTACCTAATCAGTCTTTTTGCCAGTACTCATACTGTCGATATGTCACATTATTTTTTATACCTAAATTCACTTTAGGGGGTGTTAGAGTAGGTTATATATGTTAGTTCATGTTACCTAGGTGATTTACTTAGTTAATCATTTTTTTTCACCCACATAAGTGTGGATATTAAATATTTTTTATATTTAGGTATGGTGGGTTTCTATCCCAAGTTTATCTCTTAGCTTGGTCTTATGGTTATTATTGACTTTACTTTACAATATATGGAAGGTACTTTAATTATACATTAATGACACATTTTTTTGATATATTATATGATATTTGTCTTTGTTCTTATTATTAATTTACAAGTCTAGATACTTTCAAATTTTGTTTATGATGTTTTTTTGTTAACACCTAAGATCTGTGTGGCTTAGAATGCTTTATTTTTCATTTATTTCAACACTTTGAATATAATTTTTTGTAAAATATTTGAATCTCTATAGGATATGTTGAATAATTATTTTGGTAGGGGTCTTTTTAATGTGGTACCATTTACATTTTTTAATAAAATATTCTAAGAATATTTTATATGAGAGTCCAATAATGTTCCTTATTCCCTAGGTTAACTCTGATAATCATATAACAAAAGGGTTTTATCGCATCATTTTTAGTGGTGTGTATAAAACCCACATTAGTATATTTCATGTTGTAAATATTTATCCATATAGAATTTTAGGATTACATTGGGTTTATTTTTCAAGGATAAATTATTATAAGAAAAACATTTGTATTTTATGTTCTAAAAGTTATTGTATCTACTTTATAAACTAATATTTGTTATCTTGTTGATTTATTTTACTAAGTATGTGCTTGGTTGTTGAATAATTTATTGGAAGTGGTTATGTATTTTTTGGGTTTTATTGAAATATTTTCTAAGTATTAGATGCTTAATATTTGTGTATTGTTTAAGAAATACATTTTTAGATATTATAAATATTTTTAAGTTATGGGAGATTTTTTATAGTGGATACATACATTAATACATACATATATTGAAGGTATAAATGATTGTATATAATGTCTATAGAAGATTTTTGACACTAATTGTGTAAAATTCTTGGTAGTTGTTGTGTAGGATTATACAAATGGACTATAAGAAATCATATGTGTAGATGACTTGGATACTATATATGGAAACCTCGTTATATGAATATTTTGTGTATATGATATTGAAAATTTTATCTATATATTTTGATGGATTTATACTAATTTCCTTTATTGATTAGTGGTGTTAGTATTTTTTTGTGAAAGGCTTAGTATTTGGCAAGGGAAATTAGTTTGGGTTTGTTTGTGTAGATAAACTCATTTTAGAAAATTTCTTTTTTTAACAATATTATTTTTAGATTTGAAATCAAATTTTCTTGTCACACTTTCAACTATGAATTTTTTTTTTTTCTTCAATAATTTTCCCATGGACATGTTATGCCAAGGCATTGGGATAAGTCAGTTTTAATTTAGCGTCATTATATTATACATGTATTTAATGAAATTTATGATCCAATATCTAGGTGTGGGACCATAAAATCTCCTTTTTCCTAATAAAACCATAATAATTAATAAGGTTTTGGATTTTTTTTACAAAGTAAATTATATATATTTTGAGTGAAAGTTTTATATAAGATTCTCAAAATAAAAATATAGTTTATTAATATTATATAATGTAATCATTTTGGAATTAAATTTATTACTAAAATTATGAATTAATTATTAAAATATTAGGTAAATTTTGCATTTTGTACTATATATGGAAACATACATATGGATCTCTAACTTATATAACATCAACATGAATTATTCACAAAAGAAACATCTACCATGTAAATACCTTATATTTTAGTTATATCTAATATATAATTTATGTGTGAAACAAACAATGGTTTAACTATAATATGACTCTATAAAATATTACATCTACAATATATTAGGATATGACTATAAGCTTCAACACAATCGATAAAAACACAAAGGGATTTTTTATACAAAAAGTAATATGTGAGTGAGATATCATTATTGTTGGAATAAAAGGTGGAATCATTATCCAAAGTGCACCCAACCCTTCTCATACATGTGAATATAACTACCACATTAATTATTAACTAAATAATTTTGTGCACATAATAAATCACTCATTAGAAACATATCTACATAAGGTGTAATTCACATCAATTTTCAATATGAAGCACTACCCTACATAAATATTAGCTTAGGTGATGTGGGAAAATCCTAATAAGTCTTACTATCATTAGTTCAGGTCATAGATACTAGGATAGATGAGGTACTCATGTATAAAAAAAATAAGAAAATAGTGAAGATGCTAAAGTAAATGTTTTGCCAAATTTGACAAAGCCTCTAATGGATTGAATAATACTATATTCTATGAATATAGATGTATTAATAAGATTTAATATTGATATGTGTTTCATATGAATGAAACGCATTGTTATATGATTTAAAATGGATTTTTATGGAGCTCCTCTAATAAATAACTAGATTATAAATGGAGTGTGTTGGATCTATTCCAAGATATAACTAACCTTTATATCTTATAGGAATAACTCCTAGGTATATATAATAATCAAATAACCAAGTAAGCATTTGAAATAAATAATGCATGATTAATGCTAAATAGGGAGCAAAGATAATACATCTCAATATCTTCAGAAGTGTCAATGTGGTAGGTGTAAGAAAAATCACTAAAGATACTCAATTGAGATTGCCAAATATTTGACATGGATAAAGTGTTTAAGGTGAATAAACTAACCTTTCAAACATATGCAGATCCAACCATAATAATTCATAATTTCTTTAAATTTACTAACATAACTAAATATCTATTCTTGAAAAGATAATAAATTCACTAAAAAGTATTTTTCTTCTCATTATATCATCATCCCAACTCAAAACTATCTAGATCTATTTGAATGGTGATCTACATAACTTATAAAATGAGCTTGCAATGTCAAATTCAGGTGAAAAGAGATTTTAGACTAAACTCAACTTATACTCTAAATGAAATTGAAATGTATTATACAAACCAAAAATACTAAAATATAAGTTGGTTTAAAATAGCTTATATGTAACTTCTCCATATTTGGATCCTCGGCTAGTACATGAATCTAACTGGGAGGTGGATATAAATAAAATATATGCAATTTGGGAATAAATTCCCATATATATTCATTAAGAGAGAGAATATTATACTTGATGCTTATAAGTTTCAAAGGATTAAATATTTTGATTGCCTTAGGCTCATAATCTACTTTTTCTACTCTTGATCATACTATCTACATAGCTTTGAGAGTTATATAGATCTCTTCTCAAACACTCTCAATGATAATATTAGGATATCTTACTATAAAAACATATTATAAATTATATCAAAGATAATGGATCTCTATTATACACACAATAAACATAAAGTAGTGATAAAATAAATATTCACCATGTAATGACACAAAATATTAACTATATGTAATATAAAATTTATATGTTCAACCAATAATGGTTTTGCTATGACATGAGTTTATAAAAGAGTACATATCCACTAGATTAAGATATGAATTTAGCTTCTATTACATTCCAAAAGAGGATAAATTGATATTATATAAGTAAATAAAGATATAATTGAGAGATTATTATTATGGATTAAAAGTTGGAATTATTCCCAAGTTACAGATAACCCTTTTCACACATGTGAGGATATCCACAAAATTACTTGTGACTTTAATAATTTTGTGAAAATAATAAGTCACAAATTTTTAATAAATATATCTATGTTTGAATTCACATTCATTGTGAATATGCCATGCTTTGATGCATTGACTATGATAAGGTATGAATTTCATTTTTGGTTTATCAATATTATTTTCCTCTTTTTGATAACAATTATTTGAACCATATGTTTATTGACTGGAACAATGAAACTTAAATAATTTTGAGTTATGAATTTTATTTAATCATTTCTTATGTGTATGCATGTGGGTGTATATGATTTGAATACTAATAGGATTAAACATTTAAAACATATTGTGAAGATCAATGTAATCATTGAGAATAACTTTATATTTGAGTCATGGTAATATAAATTTACTTAATATGTGTATTTTAACAAATAATATGGTTTTCAAATTAACCAATATATATTTTATCTAAATCCAAGAATCTAATAAAAAATATTCTTATATTGATCTTGGACAACCTTGGAAGAATTGAATGCATTAAAATATAGGAGATTGGAACTTACTAGTAATAAATCCTAACATTAAAATACCTTCTAATGTAATGAATTAATATACTAATCATTAATGAAAAGCATGAAATGAATATAAAGAATACACTACCAACATTTTTAGAAAGATATTATGTAATGATGTATCATGATGATCATATATTCCAAGACAAGCATAAAAGATCTTGATGTGAATATAGTTGTCTCAAAAAATGATAGAGTGATATTAGGCATGACATAAATGTGGAGGAGATATTACAACATTGTAAGCTTTAAGGTATGATACTATTATATGAAGGCAATTGAATTCTTGATGTGTTATCATTGATATAATAGGTGACTTTATACATCTCAGAAAGCATTTATAAAAATTGTAGCTACATAACCATTGATAATCATAACTCCTAACTAAGATTAAAAAAACTAAACAAATATGTTAAATAGTGTGATAATTAAATTTTATGCTAACATTCCCCCCTTTATTGCATTAGTTTTACAAATGTACACCTAAAATAAATCAAATTTCACCTTGCCACGTTACTTGGTGAGTATATATACTATTCATGAATCTATTGGGTAGTATTGAAGATGAATGTGGTGGTTTAAAATATGTTATTAAATGTAGTGGTACTGGACCTCAATGTGTTTGGTTGTATCATGAAATACTAGATTATTAACAAGCTTCAACACACCCTAATTGTCAAAAAAAAGATTGGTGTCTAATCTATAAAAATGTTTATGTCAAATAAAATGTGACATAACCAAATTACTTCACACACATCTCCACATGTGACATAATATTCTTCCTCTATGGAAGAGAGAGAAACTACTAATTGCTTCTTGCCCATCCATAAAATTATTCCAGATTTGAGATGAAAAATATATCCTAAATTTGATTTTCTGTCATCAATAGAAATAATATAGTCTGAGTTTTTGTAACCCTGAAATAATAAATTTGAGTTCCTATTATGTTCCATACCGTAATTTATTGTACCCTAGACATATCTCAAAATGTGCTTCACTACAACCCAATAAAACTTATTTGGATCTTTCATGAAGTTTAAAAGACAACTGATATCAAAGCATATGTCTGGTCTTGTATATGTTAGGCAAACGAGACTCCCAACAAGCTTCATATAGTGAGTTTCATCTAGTGTTGACATTGGTTTACAATCTATCATTCCATATTTCTAAAGTAGTGTCTTAGCATATTTCATCTATGAGACAAAAATATGATTATTCTTTTTTCATATCTCAAAGTGAAGATAATAATGAAGTAACTTGAAGTATGTTATGCCTAAGGATTATTCATGTAATGTTTTACTTATTTAACTTGATTATCTTAACTTGTTGTGATCACAATATCATCCACATATAAAAATAGAATGAAAATATCTATGCCTGCCTTATCGATATATAAATTTGAATATGAAGGGATACAAATAAATCCATGTTGTAATAGATGATCATATATCTTAATGTATCATGACATTGGTGCTTACTTAAGTCCATAAATTTAATTAATTAGATGACATACCTTTTTTAGCTATGGATCTTTAATGAATTGTTATGGCTGGGTGATGTGCACTTTTTCCTTGAGATCACCATTCAATAATACATTTTTAATGTCCATCTATTGAAACTTCCATCCCTATTCATAGACCTCTACTTTTGAAATACCTTTCTATAGATTTAGTTGAATATGGATCAATTTTATAAAACCCTCTTGATCAATGGTTTGATTTTTCATAATTGCATGTTTTATTCTGGTGCTTCTTGTAATGTGATAACCTTGAGTATCCTAAATGAGATCAGAGTTAAGATTACATATGCCTTTAGCAAGTGTTATGCCATGGACTCATGAGAGGCTCCATTTTTTGGAAGAGTCAAAGGTTTTGTGGTATAATTGGTAGAACATCTAGGTAAGTATATGAATATGAACATGATAGTTATGGACTACCCACCTAAATGTAGAATGTTGTTGTCATGTAAATTAGATTCTAGCATGGGTGAAAGTGTACAGATGGACTTGTCTTATGCCACTATTATATTAGAGGGTAATATGGTCAAACTTTATGGAGAGATGAAGATGTTACATGTAATTGAATATCCAAAACATGTTGAATGAAGTGTTGTACACAGATATAGAATTGGCAAGATTTGTTGGGATTGTTGATGCTAATGGACAACCTCTTACATTTGATGTTTAACTTGAAATGAAAGGTGAAGTTTGGAAAAAATGCTTTCATAAGGCTTTATAGAATGTTTTAAATGGAGATAGGGTTGTCTTCTATACCCCCAATTGTAAATGTTTCAAGTTTTATTTTCAACTTTATTTTTAGTGCATGAACAATACTACTAAGTATGAGGCACTCTTGCTTGGTTTATTAATTGCTCATGAACATAGAATTACAATTTATAGTGAAGGGTGACTCTAATCTATAGGTTAAGAAGTCCAAAATGATTATGCCACTAAAAATAAAGGGTTGAAATAATATAGGAATGCAGTTTGAGATTAGCTTGAATTCTTTGATGTATTAAAAATTTATTACCATGATAAAATATTTAACAAAGATTCTTAAAAACATACAGGGTTAGCCTTAGTTTGATATTACAAATATGATCCTTCATTATTAGGATCAACAAGAGGTACTTTTTAGGCCTTCATTCATAGATAATGTGCATCATTGGTAAGTGTTTCATGATGATGAATAAATTAAGAGGTTTCTAAATTCTAAAGCTAAGTTTCATGGTCAGCTCATAGACTTGGAATCCATTTTGTAGGTTTCTGATAGAAAGGAAACTTTTTTTGGTAAGGACATTATTTGAATGAAGACAAACACGCTCCCAAGAGGATTCGTAAGTCTAAAAGCATCTTTTGATGGAGCATATAGGATCAAGACTTGAGACACATTTATCTTAAAGGACGTGATTGAGTGTAATTTGGGTTCTCATGAGAATCTAATGAAGGTTTGGCTATGTACTCACCTAAGTAAAGTTGAGAAATAAGTCTACATGCAACTACTAATAAAGTATGAGGATTATTTAACATGGTCTTACTTTGAATTGAAAGCATATAAGGAGCACTCATTCCAACATGTCATCCCATTACAACCTGATAGCAAGCCTTTTAGATAGAAATAGAGACCTATTAATCCCATCTAGGCTATCAATATGCATGATGAATTAAATAAGATAAGGGATGGTGTAATTATTTAGCCCATTTAGTGTTCATCATGGGTTACAAATTTAGTCCCTGTATAAAAGAAGAATGGTGACATACACTTGAGCATAGATTTATGAAATTTGATTAAAGCTTATATAAAATATAATTATCCCTTGCCCAATAAGGAAAACCTTCTGAAAAGTGTAACTAGATCAGAGATGTTGTCCACATTAGATGGTTTCTCCAAGTACAATGAAGTTATGGCAAAGGAATATGAAAGATCCAAGACTACATTTATAATGTCCTAGGCACTTGCATATATATGAGGATGCCTTTTAGGTTAATGAATTTTGGTGCAATGTTCTAGTGGGATATGGATGTTGCTTTTTCTATGGTAATTAACAATTTTATAACTATGTATCAGGATGATATCTTTATGTACTCCAAGACAAGAGAGGAACATTTAAACCATCTATAAAAGTATCCTTTAGATAAAGGGAGATTGGCATTTTGATTAATCTAATGAAATGTCATTTTAGAGTAAAAAATGCCATGTTAATAAGACATATAATGTCCAAGGATGGTGTCATGATTGACCCTGAGAGGTTGGAATCTATTGACAAAGTGCCTATCCTATCGTCCAAGAAGGGAATTCAGTCCTTCATTTGAGTAATTAATTTTTTAAGGATGTTTGTGTCTAGTTTTATAGAGATTACATTACATAAATTTTAATGTTGAAGAAAGACCAGACCATCAAGTGGGAGGAGAAGGTCATGCAAGCATTTAATGACATCAAGCAAGCTTTAAAATATAACCCTATTTTAGCTAACCCTAATTACACACAATCATTTTAGATATTCCTTTTTTCATCATATAACACTATTATTGTTGTCATGTTACAAAAATAATGAAGATAGTCACAAGCATCCCATACCTTTCTTAGGCAAATCTATACAAGGTGATTAACTAAATTACACCATTATGGAAAAATAATATTCCATATGTTAAATACTATCAAGATGTTGAGGCCTTATATTTTGAGTTCAAATATTGTGGCTTATGTCCTGAATACCATGGTGAAGGACATTTTGATTTAGACTAAAGTATCCATCAAGAGATGCAAGTGGATCAATAAGTTGCAAGAGTATGACATGGGTATTCAGACCACCAAGTTAGTGCAAGGGATGGGTCTAACCAAGCTCATGGATGAGACCAATTTACAATCCATTGCGGTAAACATTATTATTTTCCATGTTGATTGTTCCTTGAGTTAATTTAACATATCTTTGTGGTATAAATACATTGTTTACTACTTGTAAAATCTGAATTGTCCCCATGACTTGGATAAGAATAAAATAATAAATATTAAACTTATTTTATAAAAGTACCTCTTCAATAAAAATAGAGTAACATGGAAGAATCCAAATGGGGATATACTAAGATGAATGTTAGAAGAATAAATTATTGATCTGATTGAAGAATTCCATAGTGGAGTATGTGGTGGCCATTTTACACCTATGGTTACAAATCATAAAATTCTAAGAGTTGGTTATTAGTGACCATCACTATTTAAGGATGTTGCTCAAAAATTTATAAAGTGTGAGAGATGTTAGTGCTTTATTGGGAGGATGAAATATTCAAGTTCTCTTCCCTTGTAGCTTGCAATTATTGAAGCCTCATCTAGACAATGTAAAATTTATTTCATTAGATAAATTATTAATTTGTCAAGTGATAGACATAGATGGATACTAGTTGCAATTGATTAATTCATACAATGGGTTGAAGTGGTGCCTAAAAATAAAGTAATAAACTAGGTAGTTATGGATTTTATTTCTAAATCATATCATTTTTAGGTTTGGTGTGCCTATGAGGGTAATTACAAACAATGGCATGAGTTTAAAAGCTAAGCCTTTACTAGCATTATGCAAAGAGTCTGAGATTGAGTTGACCTATAATTCCAATTAAAACCCTCAATGGAGTGGGTAGGAAGAATCCAGTAACATGAAGTTGCTCAAAATATTTAGAGGAACATTGGAATCAAAGAAGAAGATGTGGAGTGAACAATTAAACTTTGCCATGCGAGCTAAAAGGATCATTCTTATGAGACCTATAGATAAAATCCCTTTTGATCCTATTCATGGATCTCAAGTATTTTTGCCTATGAATTTATACATGCCAACCTATCAAATCATGTAAGAACTAGAATATAATGAGCAAATAAACCATTATTAAAGTAGGATCAATTAGGTTATTGAGCTTGATGAAATTCCAAGATGAGATCATTAAAGAGACCTCAAGTTCAAGGAAAGACATAAAAATATATTTGATAGGAAGGTCAGTCCAATAACCTTCCAAGTAGGTGATCTGGTTCTACTTTAGGATAGCAAGGATGAGGAGAAAGGCAAGAATGGAAAATTTGACATCTTATGGATGGGTCCCTATTTTAGTAACTATCATATTATGGAACACATTTTCTTCTTAAGGGACCTAGATGGTGATATACTAGACATATCAGTCAATGGTAAACATCCAAAACACTTCATTGACTAAGTTTGTTACATGTGTGAAATATTGTATAGTTTTTTTTTTTTTTTTTATATTACACCTATGCTTTGGGCCTTGTATAATTTCCTTTATTTTTTTTTTCATGTGATCATTTTTATATCCTCATAATTTATTTTTATCAATCTATCTTGTTTTGTTGAGCCTTCATGGGTCTTTGTTGATATAAATTGACTAAGTGTTGACTTTGTGGCTTAATGGATTGGGACCTGGTCTTACATTATGGGGTTATTTGCACACTATCAATGGGTATATATCCTCAGGTGAGAGCTAGTATTAGTATCCAAAATTTCACTGAAGTAATTGATCTCTTATTAAGTATAAATACCTAATTTACCACGCCCACTTACTGTTTTCAAGCGTTCACATGATGTCAAGTGTCATGTTTTTGCCTCAAATAAATTTTATAACCCTTCAAGATGTTTTTACCAATGACTAAGTCCTCTTTAGTTTCCTAGAATATCCCTTGAAAAATTGGTATCTTGATGAGCTTTATATCTCAAGATCTAAGCTTTAAAACTTAAACTAGAAGAGTGGGATGTGCTCGGGGACATTATGTTTAAACCAAATAAATAACCATTTGGAGTTAAAAATTCTTAAAAAGTTTCAAATTTAACATAGGGATGACAAGTGGTAGGATCTTTGGAGCTTGAGGTAATTATTAGTGATCTATGGACAATGTAATGAGGTCAAAGGGTCAAGGATATTGAGTCAAATGTAGTGTTCCCAAATGGAAAGATCATGGAAGATCATATCATAGATTAGTGATCTATGAGCATTATCCTAAGAAAAAATTTCGATCTTCATGATCAGCGATCCATATTTTTCATGTAATGAATATTTGATGGTGAATGAGTAGTAAAAGAATCAAAGACCCTATAAAAGAATACAAGAACGATAAGTGTAATAATCTTGAAAATGAGAAAGTGGAAAGAATACAGAAGAACATGAGATAAAAATGTGTCAAGATCTCAAGAAAATGATTATGGATCCAATGATAAGTGGAGGTTAAAAAATCAAAGATCCTTCAAGGTATGCAAGGAGAGAAAGAGTCATAATCTTAGCAAGTAACCAAGTAAATTGGTGGTTCACAATTGACCATGCATCCAGTGAATTGATGACACAAATGAAAAAAAAAATTCAAAGGGTTGAGGTAGGACATGGTAGTGACATGTGTCACAACCATGATAAACTAGATAGAGATCAATGAATATCATTCAACCTTCTAAATAGAGATCAATGGTATGCATTTGATTATGGGTTCAAAGGATCAATAAATTGAGATTAACCCTACACATAGAGATCAACGACACACATCCAATCTTCCATGTCAAGATCAATGATGCAAATTAGATTAAAATGTCTATGAGCCTAAGATGCTACCATGTGGGATGATATAGTTTAATTAATTGAAACTATTTACAAATAACTACCTTGAAACTTGTAGTGCTAAAGAAGGGAGGTAACTTGGTAGAATTGAGAAGTTGAAAAGTAATTTACACTGAACAAAGTGTAAAATGAAAAATATGTTCCCATTTATCTATTATCACAAAAGGCAAAATGGAATTGAAAAAAAGAGGAAGATATGGCACAACTTGCACCAAATTACATGCAAAATGTTGGTTCATCCTCAAATTCTATGAGGCACGAAGAATAAGTGAACAAGAAAAGTGAAAATGGGGTACAAATTTGAAATGCAAATTCATAAAAGTTTTAAAATCTAAAAATAAAAGTGTGAAAAGACATGTTGGATCCAAAAATTAAAGTGGAAAAATTTGTATAAATAGAAGCCTTATCTTCTTTTCTAGGGTGGTTGGTCTTTGTTTTCTCTCTTCAAGTTTGAGTTCTTCCATATTTTGGGATTCATTATTATGTGCATATTTTGTCTCTCTTGTTAAGATGGTTGTAAGTGTACAACCATAAGCAAGTTATAAAATCATGTTTATGTCTCCCCTATCCAACATGGAAAAATCTCACCATGTTTGTCCCTATGGTAGCACTTAAAAAAACTAATGCATGTCTTATCTTTTTTCAAGTTAATGAAAATTCTTATGGTTCTATTATATTTCTTGTTGATGAAATATGGTAACGTGTTTTTGATGGAATACTGACCTTAACCTAATTTTCAAATCATTATCACCCCTTCCATTCTAATTCTTCCTTAAAAACTTTCTAGGCATAGTGAGATTGGAATCCACCTACTTAACATCTCAATCCAAACGTTGCCTTAACAAACCCTACAGAGTCCATAGATTTACGCCTGCAGAGTCCATAGATTTGTAAACTACATAGTCCATAGATTTATGCCTGCAGAGTCCGTAGATTCTAGAAAACTTGGGTCTCTGTATTTTTCACTACTATCTTGGTCAGCTTGTCTGTACAGATATCCACATTATATGAATGAAATCTATATAATTAGAAGAAAATATAATAATACCCGGTTCAGTTTCTTTGTCTTCACATCAGATCGATTTGCATTGGCATCCAAAATATGCATCTTGTGTAGATTTGAAAGACCCCTGACCCCTGTATTCTCTCTGGTGAACACCTTTGCCCTCGGCTCTGTTCACCTAAGTCAGCGACCACACCTTGGTTCTCATTCAACATGAAGTGATTTCTTTGTTCCACATGGCTTCTCTCAGACTCTCATTTACAATAAATAGGAAAAAGCCCCTCATTCAGAGGCTGTCTACTTTTCTCCATCATCTCTCCTCAGTGACTGCAGTCTCTTCGACCTCCTCTGAGTTGAACTCATACATCAATCTTCATATTGAACACACATTACTAACTCCACATGTGAGAGGCCACCTATGGAGGAAATATAAATGATTGACCCTCCTTGCTTTGCATCTTGTACGCGTTTTCCCACTATCCTCTTAAACTAGCATTATTATTAAGGACATCAATTCAGCCAAAGCATTGCCAGGCAAATCCAACAGCCGTATCAATAGCAGCGTAGTTGTGAGTGATGTTAGTAGTAATATGCGACTAGTAGGATCTACGGCCTAGAAGAAGGTATATCAATTGGTCATGGACCAAACAACAACTAACAGCAACAACTTCATTAAAATCATGGCATAAACAATAGCCAACAGTAACAAGATCATTCAAAATCTTGGCTTGTCAAGAGCCAACAGCCATAACCCATTTAATGTTCGATCTCAGAAAACAAAAACCATTCAAAGTAAAGGAACACACATTTTATTCATAGAATAAGAAGATATACATATGTTTTTCTATGAATTACAGATCCTTCATACATATCCATGGTAAACCCAAAATTACATGCATGATTCAGTCAAAATAATTGATAAATACCTCATGTAACATGCTTGAAACACACCATAATCATTATTTCTTCAATTAGTTACAATTTGTCCATATGCAGTCCTTTTTCAGACTTGCTCCTACACTACCTCCTACACTACTACTCACAATATTGAAATAGTCCTAATTTATTACTAACACCACTCAACCAACTCCTAAAAAGGCTCAACAATATGTTGTCAAACATAGTATTATGCAACTAACACCTAACCTACGCCACTTATGGCTTGATTTTCTTGATTTTACATGGTGACAAGGTTGTCGAGCTTTTTTTAGTCTAAAATAACTAAATTTGATCTTTTCAACACTCAAATAATCCTATCCTCTCCTCTTGACAAGTGTATATGATTTAAATTTTTGAATTACAATATTTTACCTACCACATCTAAGCACTCCCAAGATGCTCCTGCATTAGATTCCTGGGCTTAAAAAGTTTCATGAGCTCCTGCTCATGAGTTTCATTTGTTTGCCCATTTACAAAGGTAAAACTTTACAAAACAAATGTCTTTTTCATTCAATTTTTCATACAAATGTGCATGTTCTTGACTACCACACTTGTGTCTTGTTTTGCTTGTTGTCTTTTCCTTCCAAAGTACATCTTCCTGTCTCTTCATATTCTTTGTAGTCTTCTTCTTTACATATTCATCCTCTTGAATGAGGATATCAACTTCCATACTCTCTTCTTGAGCTCTTAGAAGATCTCTCTTCTCCAAGTACTTGATCTCCTTTTCAAGCAAACCTGTACAATCACCATTCAAAGCAAAATTAGAAGAAAACATTTGAGACCCTTGGGTCTCTCCAAAATTTTGAACCCATACTTGCTACTCAAATATGAATTCTTGGTCCTTTGTCTTCATTTCTTCTTCACAGCAATGTTCTACCTCCTCAATTATTGTCATAGGATAAGTTTTGTTCTTCTCTTCATGGTTAATGGCATATTCTAAGGCTGCTAACTCTTCTAACAACTGTTGTTTACTTTGATAGACAAAAATCTTGTTTGGTTGTTCACCCAAAAACTCTCCATCAAGGTTTTCTATCTCATTCAAGATATCTTCCTCAATTGTCAAGGCTAACCATTTAACCTTCTCTCCATCTTCTTCTTGCAGATGTTCTACCCCTTTTTATACAAATACCCATTCTTGTTTCTTATCAAGCAACTCTCCTTCATCTGCAAATTCTTGATCAAACTGCCATATTTCTTTTAAGAGATCTTCCTCCTTAGTAATTAGTACATTTTGATCAAAATCAACTATATCAGCATTATGCAACTAAAAATTGTCATCTTCAATCTTTTCCAATTCTGAATTTTGATCATTATACCTTTGTTCTTCATCAACATGCAGCTCTTCATTTCTTTTGTTCTCTTGAGTAAGGACTTTTTCTTCCTGCTTGATCAATTCTTTATGTTGGAGTTCCAATTGATCCTTCTTCATGTCTTCATCACTTCAGGCATTATAACAAGCCTCTTCTTCTTGTCTAAGCACTCTCTCATGAAGTGCTTCACCTCCTTGATCCATGAGCATCTTCATTGGATCATATGTTTCTCCTTCCTCATCAACTTGCTTTCCTGTAAACAAAACATCAAATGAAATGTCAGATATAAAAACATTTGGTGACATGATCTTTTGAGTGATTACTTGCTATCAGTCTATTTCTTCAATGATGAGATCCGTCTCATCTACCAAGTATTGATCCTCTTCATACTGAAATTCCTCTTCAAACTGAAACTTTTCTCCAAGCTCTTCATTCTTGAGCTTATCCTTTTTTTATACTTCTTCATCTCTCTCTTAAAGGCAACTCTTAGCATTTTTCTTCTTCTTCTCTCCATCACTAATCTAACTGGCCATCTTACTCTTTTCTTCTTCATTACCCATCCTTGCCATGGGTTTTGCATATTTTCTACCATGAATTTTATCATGGCTATCCTTGCTTTTATCTCATTCACTTCTCTTTGGTACTCTTCCTCTCTTTGTCTCTTTCTTTTTCTCTTTCTTGTTTCTCTCTCTTTATCTGATTCATGTTTCTTCTAGGTAGTCCCTCTATCACTCTTCTCAACTCTTCAAACTCCATCCTTTACCTCCCCTAAGTCTATTTCACCTTAGTCTTTTGGAAAACTATCCAAGCTTCTTCTTGGATCTTCTTCTTGAGCAATTCCCTTTGCTCTTCTTCTAGAGCTTCTCTTAGCTCTTTCACTAAGCCTCCCTTGGCTTCTTCTCCTCTTAAGCCTCAATGGCTTGACTACCTTGAACCTGCAACTTCTTCACTGCAACAACAATTAGTCTTTAAAGAGTTTGAAAATAACATGTCAATAACTTTCGTATTACCTTCTTCACTTGCTTCAACCACTGCAATCTTTTTCCTTCTATTTGCAACTTCACAAAGTACATTATCTCTACCAAAAATTGATTAGAAGAGTACAAACTTTTACTTTTACTTTTACTTTTCCAGGAGCTTACTTGCTTTGATACCAATTTGATGATCTAGCCTTCACACAAAGCTCTTCAATCCAAAAATACTACAACAAAACATTCCTCTGATACAAAATGAAGCGCAACAGCTCTACCAGCTAAGCTAAGATGGATCTGATACCAAATGATGGAATACTGACCTTAACCTGCTTTTCAAATCATTATCACCCCTTTCATTCTAGTTTTTCCTTAAAAACTTTCCAGGCACAATGAGATTGGAATCCACCTACTTAACATCTCAATCCAATCACTGCCTTAACAAACCCTACAAAGTCTATAGTTTTACCTCTGTAGAGTTCGTAGATTTCTAAACTACAGAGTCCGTAAATTTACACCTACAGAGTCTGTAGATTTTGGAAAACTTGGGTCTCTGTATTTTATAATATTGTCTTGGTTGGCTTGTCTATAAAAATATCCAAGTTATATGAATGAAATCTATATAATTAGAAGAAAATATAATAATACCTTGTTCAATTTATGTGTCTTCACATCAGATCGATTTGCATTGGCATCCAAAATATGCAGCTTGTGTAGATTTGAAAGACCCTTGACCCATGTATTCTCTCTAGTGAGCACCTCTGCCCTCGACTCTACTCACCTAAGTCAGCGACCACACCTTGGTTCTCATTTAACATGAAGTGATTTCTTCGTTCCACACGGCTTCTCCCAAACTCTCATTTACAATAAATAAGAAAAATCCCCTCATTCAGAGGCTGTCTACTTTTTTCCATCATCTCTCCTCAGCAACTGCAATCTCTTTGACCTCCTCCTAGTTAAACTCATACATCAATCTTCATATTGAACACACATTACTGACTCCCCACGCGAGAGGCCACCTATGGAGGAAATATAAATGATTGACCCTCCTTGCTTTGCATCTCGTATGCATTTTCCCACTATCCTCTTAAACTAGCATTATTATTAAGGACATCGATTATGCCAAAGCATTGCTAGATAGATCCAACAGCCGTATCAATAGCGGCATAGTTGTGAGTGATGTCAGTAGTAATATGCGACCAGTAGGATCTACGGCCTAGCAAAAGGTATATCAATTGGTCATGGAACAAACAACAACTAACATCAATAAGTTTATTCAAATTTTGGCATAAACAACAGCCAACAGTAACAAAGTCATTCAAAATCCTGGCTTATCAACAGCTAACAGCCATAACCCGTTCAATGTTCGGTCTCAGAAAACAAAAACCATTCAAAGTAAAGGAACACACATTTTATTCATAGAACAAGAAGATATACTTATGTTTTTCTGTGAATTATAGATCTTTCATACATATCTACGGTAAACCCAAAATTACATGCATGATTCAGTCAAAACAATTGATAAATACCTCCTGTAACATGCTTGAAATGCAACATAATCATTATTTCTTCAATCTATTACAATCCGTCCATATGCAATCCTTTTTTGAACTTGCTCTACACTTCCTCCTACACTACCTCCTACACTATTTCTCACAATATTGAAATAGTCATAATTTATTACTAACACCACTCAACCAACTCCTAAACAGGCTCAACAATATGCTGTCAAACATAGTATTATGTAACTAACACCTAACCTACGCCACTTATGCTCTTGATTTTCCTGATTTTACATGGTGACAAGGTTGTTGACCTCTTTTTAGTCTAAAATAACTAAATTTGATCTTTTCAACACTCAAATAAGCCTATCCTCTCCTCTTGACAAGTGTATATGATTTAAATTTTTGAATTACAATATTTTACCTACCACATCTAAGCACTCCCTAGATGCTCCTACATCAGTTTTAAATGTTATAAATATTAGACATTTGGGTTTGTGGTCATTATTGGTTATCATTCTGATCATAGATCTATATTACAAACCCTTTATGCATTATTTTAAGATATGTTTTTGAATAACTTGTTAGGTCACCCTAGGTTTATAGATTTGATAGGGAAAAGTGTTTGAACGTTTACCTTCAACGTATGTTCTAGTCTTTCAATAATCCTTTGGTATTTCCCATTAGCCTGCTTATGAGTTTTTCCTATATATTTACAAAGAAATGTTGTCATGAATACTGAAACATACCTTGCTATTTGAAAACCACTAGCCCACCACACCCCTTTATTACAAATTATCTACCATATCCTACCCTACAAATAATACACTGAACTAAATATCTTAAGTGTTATTTTCCCTACAAATGCATAAAATATCACTTATATAACATGTGTTTTCAATTTGTCCTTCAAAGACCCATCATTGTAGTTTTCTATTCAACCCATGTTGTTGAAAATTTTTTATAATGAAGATTGTAGTCACTTTCCCATCTATCTTTAGTAGCTTATACGTGATTCATATCATTTGTTCATTCTATGTGACAATACTTCCCAAGGAGAGTGAATGAGTTTGGTTGTGACCTATTCATATTTGTGACTCATTGTGATAAAAACCCTCATGGAGGTCAAATTAAAGAATCTATCCATGTGAACATGCTACCCCTTAGGTCCTCTCACCTTGGTTTAGGCAGAGCCAAAACTAGTAAGGAGTTGACCATACCCTCTATTGGTGCCTATAAATAATTTTATGCATTCAGTCCATTTTAGATGCTAAAACCTTTTGTATATACAATGACATACTAGCAAGTTTTTCATATTTATTTGCCATTTTATTCAGGTATGCAAGGTTGAGTGAAAGAGGTGTAGAAATAGGAACTCACACAAAGAAGTATAAAATAGCTAAAATGCATAAATTAGTCTAAGATATTCTAATAATAAATGCATTGCAAAGCATATAACGATGATGTATAAAGAATAGGCCAACCTTCTAGAGGAAATAACTTTTGACCCGTAACTTTGTTTGAGCTCTTCCTCACACAAAAATGATTGTATAGAAAAGTTAGATTAATATGTGAAATACCTCCTTATCCTCTTTCCATTATTTACTCCTTGAAGATTTGAAATTTCTCTGATACTAGATAATGAAACTAAAAACTAAAAGGACAAATTAAAATTACCAATAGGCCAAATTTTTGAATAATAATTTGTATTGATTCATATTGAATAAATTGATATAATTACAAACCCAAAACATGCTTAAATAAGCCTACACTCAAAAAATTTAATTTACATGCAAAAATTTAAAATTGAAAAAAAAAAAAAAAAAAAAAAAATCTAAAAAATTGCTATATTTGGTAACATTTACATGAAAGTGCATGCGGCCTTAAAAATTTCCCTAAATATCCTAAATGCTAAAATTAGACTATTGGATGAAATTGAACCAAACTTGACGTTTGCTTCTAAAAATATATAATTTTTAAAAAAAAAAAAATTATCATAAAAAACATTAAAACTTATTTTTAGACCCTCATATGATTACATTTGGCGTCCAAAAAATATTGAAATCAAAGCTAAGGGGATAAATATTTTTAAGGAAGAATTGAACTTTTTGATATTGTTGTTTTGGTGTGAGGAAGAGCTCAAACAAAGTTATGGCCTCTGAAAGGTTTCCCTAATTTTTTCGCATCAAACATTCTTGTTTGCTCATATTAAAATGTCACAACATCAAGTTCACAAAATACAAAAAAAATAGTTTAATCTGATTTAGTAGGTTAGGTGTGTGAATAAAAATGTAATAATAAGCTTTTTGAGAACAATGATTCAATCATACAAATAATGACTCCTTCATTTATAAAACATTTCTATTAAGTGCTAAATAATCAATGCAATAAGCAAAAATAAAACCAACAAATCAGGTTTGTCCTCCATAATGGGGTGATAAAAATCATTTGCTTTGAATATTTTT
>JARHVA010009447.1:0-102500 GCA_037957365.1 Torreya grandis | reverse complement strand
GCGAAATGTATCCCGATTCCCCATGTCCGCAGCAAACCACGTAGAATCTCTCTCGATATCAAAGCGGAAAGGAAGTAGTAAAAGACAAGTTGTAAATTGTTTGAATGTCTCTGGATTTAGGGGAAAAAAAACAAAATCGAATGCATTCAACGTGGAAAAGGGAGACCAAGATGTACTTTGCAACTTGCCAACTTGAAAAGTGCATGCACAAGCCCGTAGATTTCAATGAGGATTCAATATGCAAAAAAAAATTACATATGCTTTCTACAGGTCAGGTGGCAGTAAAGAAAAACGTACCAGGTGTTGTTGTACCAAAAGAGGAATACGCTGTTATGCAGAGGAAAATCTGCGTCTTACTGATGGAAAATAATTTCATAAAAAAAATTGGCTACTAGGGTTTGAAATTTCAGAAATCCATCTAGTATGATAATTCCTCTTTCAAATTACCACATAATAGAGACCTTAATCTCTGTGTTGACTCCTAAGGAAGAAAAAGGAACGATCAGAGACATTTCAGAAACTGTAAGGTCTCACATAAGGGAGGGCGACACATATTATCTTCTTAATTTCAGATGGTGGAAAGACTGGATAGAATTATGTTGGTCGGGATGTAAACTGTACAAGCAAAGAACTCACTTTTCCCTGTGCAAGCCATTTGTGCAAGCTTCTAATACCTCAAAGAGGCCTCCCAACATTGGCAACTCGAATCTATTTTTGAATACTAACTGTGAAGGCCGTAATATGGAACCTCAGCTTAACGATACACTGATGGAAGGACGTGATTATGTTTTGCTGCCACAGAATGTGTGGAGGCAATTCCTAAAATGGTATGGAGGGGGACCAACAATAGCAACAACAGTTATTAAATAAGGTTCTTCCCAAGAGGTGTTAACAGTAGAGGTTTATCCTTTACGTCTTCAATATTGTGTTTCGAAAAAATGAGCCCTTAGATGCTACTAATCGGAGCTCATCAAATCATGCTGACCAGATTATAGATAATGGCGAATCTGAGAGAAGGCAAAAAGAAGAAAAAATATATTAAATGGTCGTTCCAAAGGGTGCAAAACAGCCAAAAGAGGTTGGGGTTCCATCTTTCAATGAGTTACTGAAGCGAATTACGAGGATGCTTTTGCAGATATCTCCCTTGTTGTTGCATCTGTTCTACATGGCTATAATGTGTGCATCTTTGCGTGTGGGAAAACTGGGAATGGAAAAACATTTACAGTGGAGGGCACTCCAGGAAACAGAGGAGTAAACTTTCATCCACTAGAGGAGGAATTTTGACTAGCTGAGGAAAGGAAGGGACAATGGAAGTATGATATCTCAGTGAGCGTCTTGGAAGCTTACAATGAACAAATTCTGGAGCTTCTTTTATACCAAGCTCAGCAAGGACAGCCTGCAAGGAAGTTGGAAATAAAGCGGGATGTTAAAGGAAATTAGCATGTGCCAGGTCTTGATGAGGCACAAATACACAACATGAATGAAGTTTGGAAGGTGTTGTGAACTGGTAGTAGTGCCAGAGCTGTTGGATCCTCAAATGCAAATGAGATGAGTAGTAGGTCACACTGCATACTTTCTGTGTTTATAAGGGGAGAGAGTTCAGTCAATCAACACTTCACAACAAGCATGCTTTGGCTTATTGATCTAGATGGAAATGAACGAATCAAAAAAACTGATTGCATTGGGGAGTGCCTGAAGGAAGCAGAGTCTATCAATAATTCATTCTTCGCTGTTGGAGACGTTATTTCTGCTCTTGCAACCAAAAGTAGCGCTATACCTTACAGAAACTCCAATCTCACACATTTGTTAAAAGATTCATTGGGAAGAGATTCGAAAAATTTAATGTTCGTACAAATTAGTCCCTATGGGAATGAATGCTGAGGGGTTAAATTTGTCATCCTGGTTTCAAAAAATGGTGTGCAGGAATTTGCAATGGTTTCAATGTCCATGTTTGCATGGCAATACAGGTTTCCATTGGAAAGTGCTTAAGATTCAAGTGGATTGTACACAGAAAGAAAGATTGCTGTGTTGAGGCATTATACAGAGAAAGGCTTGATTTATGGAGAGAAATCTTACATGGTACTCTGGTAAACCATGATGGGATAGAGCAGAAAAGTCAACATGCACTCAAAGACAAAAATGGAACATTTAATGCCAAATGTAATTTTGCATTTTGGCAAATTGCAAATTGCATGAAGAATTCCCAAGTCCTTGGGAGATTCCGGTGGGCAAAACAATTTGCAAAATGCAAGTCTTCAAAATGCAAGTTGTAAATTGTGGTCAAGTCTCCCAATCTCGCCATTCAAAGTAACTGGAGGAAAAAGTCAACTCAAGAGGTGTTCCAGGGAGATTTCATGGAGGAATGCAATTCTAAAAATTTTCAAATGTGAAAATTACAAATTGAACTTGGATATCCCAAACCCACCATTCAACAATGGTCAACATGAGGTCTTAGTGCAAAAGGGAACATTCAAGGCCAATTGCAATTTTTCAAATTGTAAATTGCAGTTGGAGTTCCCATTTCCTTATGGGAACTTTCGAAGCCAATTATATTTTTACAATTTTGTAAATTGTAGTTGGAGTTCGCATTTCCCTATGGAAATTTTTGAGGGGAATTGCAACTACAAATTCCAAGTTGCAAATTTGCAAATTGAAAATTATAAATGGAGTTCCCATTTCCCTACAAGAACTTTTAATGAGAATTGTAACTATAAATTACAAGTTGTAAATTTAAAAATTGTAATTGTGTGTCCGGGTTCTGTTTTTCCATTAAACAAAGAAAGCACAAATTTACAAGTGGGATCCAAACTTCTCGAAAAAGATAAAAAGAGAAAAGTAATGCATTAAAAATTTTGGAGGCAAGTCAAAGGATTAAAATGTGAAAAAAAACAAATGTGGAAAAACCAAGTTGGAGCCAAATAGCAAAAAGGTAAAAACCACGTATCTTTTGCATTTTCCATTATTTTGTGTGTTCAAACACCTCCATGGGAGAAATATTTCATGTTTATAAGGCGGAGTGGGCCATTCCAAAGAATATCATTCAAATAGCCATGGATTTAGAATATTCCCATGAAATCATTGTAAGGCAGAGTTATTCTTGTGTGTGCATAAGAGGAAGGGAAACTGTCTAGAAGTTTTTGACTATCCAAATGAGTGGTCAAAGGCATGTGTAGGCAAATACCAAAAAAGACAAATGGTTTGTTTGGACCCTAAGGGGAATATTCTCCTTCAATCTCATGTAAAATGAATTTCCAACAAAGAAATCAAAGGGTTTGTTCCATATATTCATCATTACATGTAGAGGTAGTTGTAAGAATCTTTTTCCTTACAAAAGCATCGAGATTTCAGGGGTGGCAAAGGGAATATTCAAGCTAGAAGAATCTTTGCAAAAGTTTGAGAGATGTTTACAAGTTTGTATATTGTAAATCGTAACCCATATTCCCAAAATTTAAAGTAGTGATAAATTGTATAAAAAGAAGACTTATCCTCTTTTCTAGGGTTGTTTTTGGTCTTTGGTATTCTTAGGTGTAGCCTCTTCCAAACTTTTGGGATCCATTGCTATATGTGAATTTATCTCCCTTGATATGTTGGTTGTAATTGTACATCCATTAGCAAGATTTGAGAGCGTTGTAATTTGTCTCCCCTATCCAACAAGGAGAAAACTCACCATGCTTGTCCCCATGACAACAATCTGTTAAATTGGTGTATGTAAGGTTTATTTTTAATGTTAATGAAAATATGTGTGCTTTTTACTCTTTCATATTGATGAATTTCAATGATGTTTTTTACAAATGTTGTTTATTGGATATCATGTTTTATGCTCATTACTAGTTATCATCTTTCCCTTAGATATGGGTTATAAACCCATATTTGTATTATGCTTAGAAATGTGCTATTGAATAACTCTTTAGAGCACTCTGGGTTTAAAAATTTAATATGAAAAAATATATGAGATTCTAGTTTCAGTGTATGTTCTAGGGTTTTAGACTCATTTGGATATTTGCATTTCATTGGCGCTAATAAATGCAAACCACTCTTTGTATTTCCCTTAGCTTGCATATGAGTTTTCTACATTTTTGTAAATAAATAATGTCATGAATGTTGAAAGAATCCCTGGTGTTTGAAAGCCACCTTTACACCACTCTTATTTTTACACTATCTAATTTTCCTACCTTGTTCTACCCTTCAAATATTATAGTTGTCACATATTATAAGTTTTATTTACCAATAGATGCATAAATATTGCATATATAACATGTATCTATGTTTAGTGCTATAAAGTCCAGCATTGCACTCTTTTATTTGATCTTGAGTTGTTGAAAATTATTTAGAATGAAGGTTACAATCAATTTCCCATCTATATTTATTAGCTTGTGTTTACCATAGTAAATTTATTCAATCCACGTGACAACCCTTCCTAGGTGGAGGGATCAATGTTGGTTATGCCCTGGTCATATTTGTGTTATTGTATGCCAATAATCCCCATGGACATTGAATTGTAGTATCACTCCATGTGAGCAAGCTACCCCTTATATCCTCTCACCTTTGTTCAAACATATCCAAAACTACTAGGGAGTTGAACATATCCTCTATCAATGCTTTCTAGTTATTTTCTATGTTCAGTCCACTTGTGTGCTAAACCCTTCCGTGCATATAATGACATATCAGTGGGTTCATCATCCACATTTTTAATTCTTCTCAAATTGTGTAAGGATAATTAAAAGAGGTGTATAAATTGGAATCAACACTTTAATAGTGCCATTGTTGACGATTAAACATTGAATCTTAACACTTGTGTTGCTAGGAAATATTGTAAAGGGATGTATTTTTTCTTATTCTAAAGTTCTCTTCCTATAAATATGTTCTAAAATAATATCAGCTACATATTTTTAGACAAAGTTGATTCATATTATCTTATAAGACTAAAATTTTAAGTTATTTGAGAGTGTTTTTGTTATCTTGGATGTCAACAAGTTCAACACTTTGATGGGGATGTACCAAGAATTGAAAGATTGATAAATTGACATCTGATGAACTTCTTGTAAAGAGTTGTTAACTTGTTCATGTTGGAAGGTGATTCCCCCTATTGAACTTAAATATGATATTATAGTATCTTTGCCTTCACATCTCATCAATAATCTTGAACAAAGTATGTTTTTAGTATGTATCACAATCGATTTGTTAACTTTTCTATTCTATAAGTTTCATTCTAGTGGTGACTCCAACTTTATCATCTGGTTTCAAGGAAGACTAGTTCTTATTTTGAATATTTATCTTAAGTTTTATCTTTGAGTGTTTTCTTGTCTACAAAGATAGAATTATTGAAATCACCTTCAAATGTGACTCATCAAAACATGACTCAGCCTTAACTATTCATCAAAGAAGAAGGAGATGAGTTTGAAGTCCCATTGAAGGACAAAGTTAAACTGGTAAGGAGTGTTTGGAATACCAAGATTATAGGACACATGATTTTTTTGTTGAAATTCCTATTATTAAATATTATCATAGCTCTCCTAATAACTCAGAATCATACAGTTTAATTTACTATCTAGCTCCTTCTCAACTAGTTGAATCCTCTCTTAAGATTGAAGAACCAAGACCACCTCACTCATCCCCTCCTAGTTGTTTGACATTTGTTTTTGAACCCACGATTGAACCAATCATGAGGTATAGAGATCAAGATGACAATGAGCATGCTACATTCTACATTACCAAATTATGACCTATAAATTTTGATGCAATAGAAGGTTGTCCTAATGAAATTCAAAATGAAGTAAGGAGCCGCCTTCCTAAATTCTAGGGGAACAATACAGTGATTGGCGATCAACATTTGAGGGCCATTCACATTATCAATAAAGATTATGAGTTTGAGTATGAATATGTTTGCATTAATTTGTTTGTGCACATGCTAGAATAAGATGCTTGTGAATGGTTTGATTCCCTTCCCCACAGATGTATTGATTCATGGGAAGAAATGAAGAATGTTTCTGAAATTTAGTATAGTGATAGGATTGAACCTAGGTTTCTTTTGGCTGAGTTTGAAAACATAAAAAATAAATAAATAAATAAAAACCCAATGAGTGTTTACAGCATTTTAATACAAGGTTTAGTAAGACCATGAGGAGCTTGCCTAAGAACATTCAACTTAGTGATACAACCTACCTGATTAAATATTATGATGCCTTTGAAAAAAAGGCTATGCACTACTTGAGAGACAAGGCTCCTACAAACCTGAGGTTCAAATTCAGTATGGTCATTCAAATTGAAAATAACATAAAGGTTATGGGTAAGCCCATAAATAAGCAAGCTTATGTGAAGTTGGTTAATCCTGAGAAAACATAACCCACTAAGACAACCAACCTTGAGGAGATTGCTAAGACCTTGGCCTCTACTATAAAGTAAATATCCTAAAAGCTAGTTAGATTTGAAAAGGGGCTAGTTCATGGGTCTACAAATCAAGTGAGAGATCTAGATCCAAATCATTCACAAATGAGTCCTACTTTCCACATTAAGGATAATGATAGAGGAAAGAGGCCTACACATGATGAAAGAATAGATAAAAAGTGAAATAGAGGGGCTCAAAAGGATGTCCTTGATACATTAAACACCAAAATGAATATAGTAAATTATGATTTAGACATTGATTGGTGCAATAAATGCTTCCTTACATATCCTCCCTATGATACTGTTAAACCAATTAATGAATATGTGGGTGATCCTCAGTTTGTATCATATGATAAGGTTATAATGCTCAATTGTTAAGATTCCCAAATCAAATTATCTGTATTCATTAAATTATAGAGTGATACCAATGTCAATCAATATTGGAGTGCAATCAAGAAAGTAACTGTCCAGACTCTTGAAGTTATTTTTTATGTTAATATGACATAAGCATATGAATTGTTGAATCATGACTTCAAGTTCTTAAGATCAATGATGATTAAGAAATATGATGGGTGATTCCTTTAGTTGAGGACATGAATATGCTAATTAATGTAGTAGTACAACCTGAGAGTAAAGTATCAAGGTGTTGCTCCTCAAGACATTGCCTCTATAAATCTAAGGGCAGGGGATGCAAGTAGAGAACTAAATAAAACTACATCAGTCCCAAATTATTATAAACCAATACCCATTTCCCATGTTTCCAAACTAAGAGGTGTTCCACCCAAGAATAGAGTACCCATATTGTATAATATTATTAAGGGTGTGAATGATGTTAGAAATGGTGCACCCTTGAAGACTAATGTTAAGAATGATAACTTATCCCATCCTTCCACCATTGAATTTAAGTGATTTTATTCCAAATTAATGTGTTGTCACCCTCTCTCCTGATACTTCTATTGATTAGTATAACATAAGTGATATATCCCAAGTGTTGGTCCAATTGAAAATCACCATGACACTGATTGAGTTATTACGAATACCTAAACATAAGAAGAGGGAAATTAAATACTTCAAATTTGGGGAACGAATAACTAAGAATGATATTAATTTACCTCAAACACTCCCATATTATGGACAAGAATCATATGAGATTGTTGAACCAGCCTTGAAAGTTTATTTGGGGAATACATTGGTATAAAGTTAGTTGAATATGGATCCATTTCACACCACTCTTCTAATCAATGGTTTGATTATTCATAACTACATGTTTGATTTAAGATCTTCTTTCAATATGATCCCCTTAGGTGTCCTCAATAAAATCAGAGTGAAAATTGCATCAACCTTTGGCAAGTGCTATGCCATGGACTCAAAAGACATACTAGTTGTTGGATAAGTTAAAGGGTTGGTAGTGTAGTTGATAGTACATCCACGTAAGTATTTGAATATAGACATGATGGTTATGGATTGTACTCCTAAATATGGGATGTTGAAGTCATGTGAATGGTCTACTACCATAGTTGTAAGTGTAAAAATGGAATTATCTTATGCCACCATTCATTTGGATGGTAAGATGGTTAGACTTTATAGGTAGCCTAAGATGTTGGATGTAATTGAAGATCTAAAATTTTATCTAAATGAAGTTTTGTACATAGATGAGGAATTAGATAATTTCATTGGGAATATATATGATGATGATGATGATGATGATGAAAAACCTATTATTCCTAATGTTAAACCTAATAGCAATGGTGAAGTTTGGAAAATGTGTTTTGATGAGACTTGATCCAATCTCAAAAATGTAGTTGGGGTTGTTTTTTATGCCCCCAATGGTAAATGTTTCAATTTTTCTTTTTAGTTGTATTTTGAGCACACAAATAATGTTGTTGAGTATGAGGCACTCTTACTTTTATTTACAAATTTCTTGAGAACATAGAATTACAAATTTTGTTTTAAAGGTTGATTTTGAGAAAATGGTTAAAAATGTACATAATGCTTATGCCACCAAGAGTAAAAATGTTGAAACAATATCAAAAAAATTATTTTGGATTTGCTATAATTATTTGATACATTTGACATTTACTATCATGATAGAATTTTTAAAAAAGAGGATGAAGAACTTGTGGGGTTAAGGGATTAGTTTGAAATTGAAAATATGAAGCCCCATCATTAGTATCAAGTGGAGATGCTTGTTAGGCCTTCAATCCCAAACAATGTTCATCATTGATAGTTTTTAACTATGATGAACATACTAAGAGGTTTCTAAATTATGAAGTATAATTCCATGATCAACTCATAAACTCGGAATCGATGGTCCAGTTCTCTGATGCAAAAGAAACCTTGTTTGGGAAGGATATTATTGAGTTGAAGACAAACACACTTCCTAGGGGATTGGTAAGTTTAGAGGTGTCTTTTGATTGGCTAATATAATTAAGAATCAAGACTTATTTATTTCAAAAGAAGTGATTGAATGTAATTTGGGCTCTCATGATAATATAAGGAAGGTTTGTCTGGGTACTCATCTAAGTGCAACTAAAAAACAAGTATACATGCAATTGTTAAATTAGTACCATGACTATTTAGCTTGATCTTATTCTGAAAATAAAGCATACACAGGATACCTATTTTAACATGTCATCCCATTATAGCCTGATAGCAATCCTCTTAGGAATACATAAAGACCTATTAACCCCATCTTAACCACTAAGATGTGGGATGCAATAAATAAGCTAATAAATGAAGGACTTATTCAACCCATCAGATATTCATCATGGGTAGTGAACTTGGTCCTTATGAGAAATAAAAATAGCATCATCCACTTGTCCATGGATTTTTAGAATTTGAAAAAAGTTTGTTTCAAGGAGAATTACCCCCTGCCTAACATGGCCAACCTACTACAAAGCATTATTGGACTAGAGATGGTATCCACATTAGATGATTTCTTAAGGTATAAGCAGGTTATGGTGAAGGAATTTAATAGACCTAAAACTACACTTACAATGCCTTAGGGCACATATGTTTATATGAGGATGCCTTTTAGGTTAGTACATGTTGGTGCAATGTTTTATATATATATATATATATATATATATATATATATATATATATGTTGCATTTATAGGGGTAATTAACATGTTTATATATGAATATTATGATGATATTATTGTTTACTCTAAGGATAGAAAGGAACATTTTGAGCATCTAGAGAAAGTGCTCATTATATGTAGGGAGTTTGACATTTTACTTAATCCTGATAAGTGCCACTTTGGAGTATAAAATACCAAGTTGTTGGGATATATAGTGTCTCATGATGGTGTCATGATTGACCCTGAATGAGTATAACCCATTAACAAAGTGCCCATTCCATACTCTAAGAAGGGAATTCAATCCATCTTTAGGAAATTCAACTTCAATAGATGGTTTGTTTCTAAGTTTATAAAGATTAATTTTCTTATCACTTCCATTCTGAAGAGAGACCAAACCATAAAGTGGGAGGAGAAAACATGCAAGCATTCAATGACATCAAAGGAGCTTTGGATTTTGTCCCTCTATTGACTAGCCTTGATTACACTAAAGCATTTAAAATTTTCTATTTTACATCTTATAATATTATTGTTATTGTCTTATTGGAAAAGAATGAGAAAGGTCATGAGTAACCCATAGCTTTCTTTAGTAAAGCTATGCAAGGTTATGAACTGAATTACACGATTATGTAAAAACAAGTCTTCACTCTCTTAAAGGATATTAAGACATTCAAACCTTACATTGTGAGTTCAAATATTGTTTCTTATGTCTCGCATACAATGGTGAAGGACATATTGACTTAGATTGAAGCATCCAAATAGAGATTCATGTGGGTAAAAAATTTGTAAGAGTACGACATGGATATTCAAATTGTTAAGTTAGTGAGATGGATGGGTGTAGCTGAGCTCATGGTTGAGACCAATTTTCAATCGATTTAGGTAAACACTATTGTTCTTAATATTGATGACTCTTTGAGTCAAATTAGCATGTATCCATGGTATAGAAACATTTTCTGTTATTTTAAAATCTGAATTATCCCATGACTTGGACAAGAACCAAAAGATAACTCTTAAAATTGTTTAACAAAAGTATCTCTTGACTAAAAGTGGATTAACTTGGAAGAATCCAAATGGGTTCTCATAATATTAATGGTGTAAGAAAAAAATGTTGATTTAATTAAGGACTTTCACAATGGAGTATGTGGTGGTCACATTGCACCTAAAGTCACATATCATAACATTATTAAAGATGGTCATTGGTGATCATCATTATTTGAATATGTTGTTTAAAAAGGTAGGAAAGCGTGAGAAATGTCATTGCTTTTATAGAAGGATGAAATACTTCGGTTCTCTTACCTTGAAACCTATGATGATTGAATACCTATTTAGAAAATGAGGATGGGTTTCATTGGTGAAATTGTTAATTCATTAAGAAATCGACATATATGGATACTAGTTGCAACTAACTAATTCATGGACTAGATTGAGGTTGTCATTATAGGAAGGTTACACACTATGTAGTTATGGAATTTTCGTTGAATAAGATTGTTTATATATTTGGTGTGCCTATGAAGGTAATTTATGATAATTCCATGAGATTTAAACCTAAACCTTTCATGGAAATATGCAAAGAGTATGGGATGATTCTAAATTATGCTTCCAATTACATACCTTAGGTGAATGGGAAAGCATAATCTATTAAAAAGAACTTTCCTAAAATCATTATAACTTTAAAAGATAAAAATATTAATTGGGGTGAACAACTAAAGTTTTATTTATTGGATGATAGGATCATTACTAAGAGAGCTACATGAAAAATCCCTTTTGATCTTGTTTATGGAGTTTAAGTAATTTTGCATATGAATTTGTGGATACCAACCTATCATTTCATGCAATAATTATAGGAAGGTGAGAAAATCATCGACTATGAGAGTATAATGAACCAAATTGTTGAGCTTGATGAAATTCAAAGACAAAATCATGAAATTGACCTCACGTTCAAAGAAAGACTCAAGAGGATATTTTATATGAAGGTCACTCCAAGAAATTTCTATGTTGGCAGTCTAGATCTACTTTGAGACAATAAGTGTGAGGAGAAAGAAAAGCATGGAAAGTTTGATGCCTTCTAAAGGGGTCCTTATTCCATGGATTATTAGATTAGGGAACACACTTTCTTCCTTAGAGACTTAGATGGTGAAATACTGGAACCGTTAGTTAATGGCATACACTTGAAACACTTCCTTGAATACATTCATGATCATGTATAGTATTGTATAGTGTATAGTTTTGTTGCTTTGTTTTTTCTTTCCCCTATGATTTAGAAATTTTTTATATAGTTCCTTTCACCATTTTTGTTCTATGTTAATTTTTCATATCCTACTGATCTATTTTTATTGATCTACCTTGTTTTATTGATCTTATATGTTTGTTTCATATGGAATTGCTAAATTTTTAACTTTGTGGTCCAATATATTGACACCTAGTATTATTTTTTGGGGTCCTTTAAACACCCATATGAGGTATACATCCTTGATTGTTCATCGATGTTAGTGCCTAAAATTTACTAGGCATGCAAAAGGGGAACCAACGTGGAGGTCCTTCAGCCCACGTGGCACTAAAGTGGAGTCAAATAAGGTTAAGTCTTAATTTATGCCATAAATGTGTACCCACATAAAGGTAAAATGAATAAGACAAGATTTTGAAGTGGAACTATGTGAATCCATGTGGATCTCTAAGGAGTTATTGAAGTTGATTGTATGTTTGACCAGAATTACAAATGAAACCAAAAAAATTGGTAGGGAAAATTAGGTAAAAAATGTGGCAATGAAAAATAATTTTTCAAAATTTAAAATTGTATCCCATCTCCCCAAGTTTATAGCAAACCATATATAATATATTGGTGGGGATATAAAAGTGGAAAGCATGTAGTAAAAGACAAGACAAAAATTATTTGAAGGTCTATGAATTCTGTTAAAAATGAACAAAATAAAATGGTTTCATGGCATAAAATGGATACAAAGATGCACTTTTCAAGTTTCCAACTTGTAAATTTCATGCACACTTCCAGATCTTGACAAATAGGCCCATGGATTTCAATGAGGATTCAATATGTAAAATTAAAGTACACATGATTTATGTAGGTCAAGTGATGGTAAAGAAGCATGTACTAGGTGGTCTTTTAATTATTTCATGCATACCAAAATAGGAATATACTACTGTGTAGATGAAAATGCACATCTTACTTCTTGAATATAATTTACAAGAAAAAATTGGTTCTTAGGGTTTGATTTCATAAATCCATCTTAAATGATAATTCCTATTTTAAATTACCATGTAATACAGACATAAATCTCTATGTATACTCTTAAGGAATAAAAAATAGGGATCAAATTTATTTTAGAAACTATAAAATCTCACATAAGGGAGGGCAACATATATTATCTTCTTAATTTCTAATGGTGGAAAGACTAGATAGAATTATGTTGGTTAGGATGTAAACAATACAAGTAAATAACTCACTTTTCCCTATGATAAGCCACATGAATAGCCTTATAATATCTTAGATAGGCATACCAACATTGACAACATGAATCTATTTGTGGACTCTAAGAGTGAAGGTCGTAATATGGAACCTAAACTTCACGATACATTAATGAAAGGGCATGAGTATATTTTTATTCCAAAATATGTGTGGAGGAAATTAAAAAAATGGTGTGGATGGGTATAAACCATAGCAATAAAATCTATTATTTTAGGTTCATCCCAAGAAGAGTTAACATTAACAGTTTATCCTTTACGTTTTTAACTAATTATGTTTCAAAAAAACAAGCCCTTAGCTGATACTAATGGGAGATAATCAGTCATGCTTACTAGATTATAGATAATGGTGAGATTTAGAGAAGGTTAAAATAATAAAAAATATATTAAATGGCCTTTCTAAAGGGTGTTAAAAAGCCAAAGGAGGTTGTAGTTCCATCTTTCAATGAGTTACTAAAGCTAGTTAATAGGATGTTTTTGCATATATCTCCCTTGTTTTTATATCTATTATAGATGGGTACAATGTGTACATTTTTGTATATGGGAAAACTAGGGATGGAAAAACATTTACAGTGGAGGGTACTCTAGGAAACAATTTAGTAGACTTTCTTACACTAGAGGAGCTTTTTTAACTAGCTCAAGAAAGGAAGGGATGATAGAAGTATGATATCTCATTGAGCATATTTTAAGTTTACAATGAGAAAATTTTGGACCTTCTTTCATACCAATCTTGACAAACAAAACCTACAAAGAAGTTTGAAATAAAGAAGGATGTTGAAGGAAATTACCCTATGCCAAGTCCTGATGAAGCACAAATACACAAAATGAATGAAGTTTGGGAGGTGCTACAAACTAGTAATAGTGCTAGAGTTATTTTATTCCTAAATTTAAATGAGATGAGTAGTAGGTCACAATGCATAATTTTTGTGTTTATAAGGGGATAGAGTTCAGTCAATGAACACTTCATAACAAATAGGGTTTGGCTTATTGGTATAGATGGAAATGAAAGAATAATAAAAATTGATGCTATTAGGTTGTGCATAAAGGAAGCACAGTCTATCAATAAGTCATTATTCACTCTTGGAGATGTTATATCTACACTTGAAACAATAATTATGCATATACCCTAAATAAACTCTAAGCTCAAACATTTTATGTAAGATTCATTAGGAGGAGATTCAAAAAATGTAATGTTTGTATAAATTAGTCCTTATTAGAATGAATTGTGAGGGGTTAAATTTTTCATCTTGGTTTTCTAAGAAATGGGGTCCAATCCTTTATAATGGTTTCAATGTCCATATCTTTAGGGAAATATAGGTTTCCATTAGAAATTACATTAAATTCAAATGCATTGTGCACATAAAGAGAGCTTGTTGTGTTGAGGAATTATATAGAAAAAGGCTTGGTTTATAAAGAGATATTATATAGGGTACTTTTCAAAACTAGGCTCAAATAGAGAAAAAGAGTTAACATGAAGTCCAAGGCAGAAGTGGAAATTTTAATGATAAATATAATTTTGTATTTTGGCAAATTATAATCTGTGTCAAGAATTCCCAAGTTCGTAGGAGGTTTCGGTGGAAAAAACATCTTGGAAAATGTAAGTCCTCAAAATGCATGTTGAAAATTATGGTCAAATATCTGAGTCTTACTAGTCAAAGCACGTGGAGGAAAAATTCAGCTCAAGAAGAGCTCCAAAGAGATCTCATGGAGAAATGCAATTTTGAAAATGTGTAAACCTACTAGTCAATGTTCATTGACATGAGTTTATACTATAAAAGTGAATTTTCAAGGTCAATTACAATTTTAAAATTTTTTAAATTACAAATTGTAGTTGGATGTCTTAGTTACTTATGCAAACTTTAAATTTCAATTACAATTTTTCAATTTTAAAAATTAAAAATTGTAGTTGGAGTTCCCATTTCTCTATGAGAACTTCTGAGGGTAACTATAATTAAAAATTACATGTCAAAAATTTATAAATTTCAAATTGCAATTGGAGTTCCCATTTCCCTATGGAACCTTTTAAGGGAAATTATTACTACAAATTGTATGTTGTAAATTGGTAAATTCAAAATTATAGTTGGAGTTCCCATTTCCCCATTAGAACATTTAAGGAGAATTACATCCACAAGCTGCAAGTAGTAAATTTTCAAATTGCAAATGTGCATCTGGGTTTTGTATTTCTTCCAAATAAATAAAGTGCCAATTTTCAAGTGGGACCCAAAGTTTCCCAGAAGGCTAAAAAGTGAAAATTAATGTCCTTTTGCATTAAAATTTTTGGATGCAACCCTAAAAGGTAAAAATGTGAAAAAAAACAAATGTGGAAAAAAAAATTAGAGCCAAAAAACAAAAAAGTAAAAATAACTTATGTTTTGCAGTTTCCATTATTTTACTTGTTCAAACACCTCCACGAAAGAAATATTATAGGTTTGCAAGGACAAGGTGGACCATTTAAAAGAAGATCATTTAAATGGCCACTAATTTAGAATATTCTAATGAAATCATTGCAAAGCAAGGTTGTTCTTTTGCATGCATAGGAGGAGGAAAAGCTATCTATAAATTTCCAACTATCAAAATGAGTGGTCAAAGGAATATCCAAGTAGTTGCATAAGAGGTAAAATGTTTTATTTGGCCCTTAAGGCAAGTATTCTCCTTCAAGATCATGTAAAATGCATTTCCATCTAAGAAATCAAAGGGTTTATTGTAAATACTCATCATTACATGTAGCGTAAGTTACAAGAATCTTTTTCCTTGCAAAAAGTTGAAGATTCCAAGCATGACAAAGTGAATATTCCAAACAGAAGTATCTTGGCAAAAATTTGAGAGCTATTTTAAATATTAAAAATTGTAACCCATATTATCAAAATGTAAAGTGGTGAGACATTGTGTAAAAAGAGTGATTATCCTTTTTTCTAAAGTTTTTATTGGTCTTTGGTTTTATTAGGTCTAGGCTCTTCCAAAATTTTAGGATCTATTGTTATGTGTGCATTTGTCTCTCTTTATGAGGTGGTTACAACTGTACATCTATTAGCAATCTCTAAGAGCAATGTAATATATCTCCCCTATCCAACAAGGAATAAACTCATCATTCTTTTCCCCATGGAAACATATTATAAAATTGATGTATTCAAGGATTATTTTTAGTGTTAATGAAAATACATGTGGTTTTTACTCTTTCCTATTGATGAAGGGCACTGATGTGTTTTACAAATGCTAGTGATTGGATATCTAGTTTTATGCTCATTATTGGTTATCATCTTGGGCTTAGATTTAGGTTATGAACACCATTGTACATTGTGTTTGGAAATATGTTGTTGAATAACTCTTTAGGGCACCCTAGGTTTATGAATTTAATAAGAGAAAGTATATGACATTCTAGTTGTAGTGTATGTATTAGGGTTTCAAATTCATTTGGGTATTTCCATTTCTTTGGCACCAATAAATGTAAACCACTCTTGCTATTTCCCTTAGCTTGCATCTAACTTTTTTACATTTTACAAAGGAATAATATCATGAATGTTGAAATAATCCCTATGGTTTGAAAACCACTAACACACCACTCTTTTTTTACAACTATCTAATTATCCTACCCTGTTCTACCCCAAAAATAATATATTTATCAGATATTACATGTTTTATTTTCCTATAGATGCCTAAATATTGCATATAACATGTATCTATGTTTAGTGATTTAAATCCCAACATTGAAGTCTTCTATTTGACCCTAAGTTGTTGAAAATTATTTAGAATGAAGGTTGCAATTAGTTTCCCATTATGTTTTTAATAGCTTGTATATTAACTAGTGCATTTATTCATTCTGTGTGGTAACCCTTCCTAGGTGGAGTGATCATGTTTCATTATGCCTTGGTCATATTTTTCTTCTTGTATTACAATAATCCCCATGGATATTAAATTATGGTATCAATCCATGTGAGGAACCTACCCCTTAGGTCCTCCCACCTTGGTTTGGGCATAGCCTAAAGTAGTAGGAGATTATTATACCCTCTATTAGTTCTTTCCAATCATTATTTGCATTCACTCCACTTATGTGCTAAGCCCTTCCTTGGATATAATGAAATATCAGTGGATTTATCATCCATGTTTGCCATTCTTCTCAAAGTGTGCTAGGCTAAGTGAAAGAGGTGTACAACTAGGAACCAACAATACCAATAATTAACCACATTGCTAAATTATGAACATAGCATGAGGATCAACTATATATATAAGGGGAGGGCATTACCTTTATCAAGATTAGATGGTCATTCCTCCCACCCTTCATATCAAGTAAATTCTATATTGTTACAAATAATGTGTTCCCCTATTAATCTAATTCTAGAAGACTTGAAGTGAAATATAAAAAAATGTGACAAAGGGAATGTAGACTAAAAAATAATGAAAACACATGTCTATCATTTTACTATAAAATTATACAATATTTTGGGGCTTAAAATCACTTGAAATGTTTTAAAATACACTTCTGAGTGAGGTAAATATATAATTTATTGATGCAATATTAATATTCATGCCCTAAATCATTTCACATATGATACATGTCATGTACTAGACCCTAAATTAATTAAAAAAAAAGGTGAAAATTGTTTTTGTAGGTGTGTACTAAGCCTTTTTTTTCACATATAAGTAAAATCATTGCATGGGATTCAAAATAAAGGAAAGTAGATGACAACACATTGAGAATGCTTGGTCACTTGTTTATGATTCAATTTGACATCATGTATTGGGACCAAAAATAATCCTATGAGTATGAAAAAAGAGATTGCAAACTAGTCTCATTTGTATCAAACATTCCACATCTATAGTAGTGGAAGAAGTTCTCTTGTCTCCATTTATATAGAAAGTAACTTAAGAAACATTTAGTTCTAAGTATATCAAATACTTTAATGTAATCTCTAAATATCCATGAAAACTTTTATAATAGATTCAATGCCAACTTGCCTACATATACCACATCAATCACAGTGGTAGTATTATTATTAGAGCTAAAAGATCCATAAACAAGGTCATTTTCAGACTATACCCCAACCACATTACCAAATATAATAGGCAATAATTTTTCAAAATAAAATGAGAAATTAGATATACGTATGTCTAAGACATACATCATCATTATCATATAAATTACAAACCTCAAAATAATATTTGTCCATACACACCTCAAAGTTAAGACATACTGAACTTGGAATCATCATAAAATCAAAAGAAATTAAACACAAAAGAAAACTTCGTAAGAACATCAATATAACTTCTTATCAGCCCATATAATTAATCTAAAAGTTTGATGTTTAAACATTGTTTAGTTTCATAAATTTAATAGAGAATATGAAAAATCAATGCTAAATAAATGTATTTAAAAATTATATATAAAGGAATTACAATCAACGTACATAGTGAAGACCTAAAGTTCTAGAAATCACATGGAAAATCAACGTTATATGTTAGACCTTATGATGAGGACTACCATGGATTTCTCATGGTTTAACATCCATGATAATATTTAAAACATAATATGACCCTTAAATATGTAGAATATTCCATAATCAAGATCCTGACTCTATCAAAACATTAATAAACAAGACCATGACTACCATTTTTGAATAGAAATCAAGGACCATACCTTGTCCCTCATCTTGATAATGTCTACAATCAAAGATCTCATTGTAACATGGGGCCTTAATGTGACATATTTATCTATAATGATATCGATTATCATTAATGGGATAGATAAAGAAACATTCAATATAGTAGTTACCACTAAAGAAGATTGATGTGAGTAGTATTAAAGTGCACTTATACTCTATAAGTGCATGTTAGCTATAGTTAAAAATGGGAAAGTAAGACATTGAATTTCATGTTCTTCATTCAAAAAGAGACAAGGAGATAAGAACCAAGATAATTTAACAAAAGGACAAATTTTATTCTATAAAATTAATAGTATCTTTCTAACCTTTTAATTCTTATTTATGGACTAAATATGAAATTGAACTACAGGAACAATGTTAAACCATTACAAACATTGATGTCCACCTTGAGTCATCTCCTTGTATGTTAATATGTATAACTTTTATTCCTGATATGAAGTGTTAACTTTCACAAATTCTAAAATTCTTTAACTTAATCTAATTTAACCCTTATACGAATTAAGGTTTGTCATAACATGGAAAAGGGGAGAGATGTGTATAAAATTTTAAAGAACCTACTAGATTTTACTCTTCTACACATTTTACACTTATCATAATTAGAAGTGTAGTATGAACTTGAGAAATGATCAATGTGTGGGACGAATCAAAAAATTTAAGAAAATAGAGAAGCTTACTCACCCATACAACCCACGATAATCATCTATCATTTATAGGATTTCATTCCTTGAATTCATATCCCTCATTTTTAAAAGTTGATGCAAGTTATAAATACTCTTCACATCCTTTTGTGTCCAACTATCAATGAAGAAATTTTGTCGTAAGACACATTACCCATTCCTAGGTACCTGAATAGAAAGTTGTATGAATTAAATCTTTTATCTATAAATAATTACACACATTTGAGTCAACATCCATCTTAAAATGCTAGCATCGCTCTTTCAAATATGCACTCTAATCAAAATGTTTCCTAGCAATCCAAGTTAGTAAGCACAAAACCCAAGTAAAATATTAAATAGCTTCATTAATCTAAAGTTTCAAGGATGACAAACACATGCATAGAAATTTAATCCCAACTAAAAACTCAGTCACCTTTTGAAAAAATATTTAGCATCACAAATTTGAAGACTTGCTAGGTTGTAGTATGAAAAAAAATTATTTCAATCTAGGAACATGAACTTTGTTGCACAATCACTTAGTGTAGTCTCACACCAAAAGAAATCAAGGTAATCAACCTAAATGCAATAGAACATGGATGGAAACTCCACTTTTTTTAAAATAAAGGAGAAAAAAAATATCAAGTACATGAGGAACAAGGGAAAAATAAAAAACCAAGAATAATATGGAAACAAAGACAACCATTGTGAGGAAATAGGACACTATAGACTACAGCCTCATAAGCACTTAGTGATCTCCACCATATTATCTTCACACTTATGATGTGATTGATCTATATCCATAAACATTTATTATTTATTGACATGGACTTCAACCTTCAAAATCGGCCTTAGTAACATCATTACTAACTCTATAAATTACTAAAAGCACTATATCTAGTGCCCTATAAATTTTCCAACAAAAAACCCAAATTACACCTCACTGCATGTAATGGCAGTGACTCTTATCCACAGTCTCTTGCTGAAGCCACATCCTCCATCCCATGCAGTAAATATCCATCATGTCATGGTTTTGACAAAGTCTTTCATACAAAAATACATAAAATAAACCCCTGTAATTCACCCTAAGTCAGCCAAACTATTATTACTTTAGTAGCAACTGAGAAAATGAATAAAATATTTATATTCTCATTAGCCTTTGGGAAATGGTTTTAATTTTTTATCAATAGTGGGTAGGTGGAATTATTTTGTGGAGGCCAAAACAATAGTACCTCTCATAGGTACTAGTAACATCAGGGAATAATAAAGGGTAACCTAGTACTATGGAAAAAATAGAAGCATGCAAAGGAGGTGTTGTAAATCATTAGATAGAATCATACTCAATACGTACTAAGAGCTACAATATGATCCTAGTGTTATTAATAAAATATAGGTTCAACAAAATATTTTAATGGAAAGTATACCATTGGATATAATTCTAATAGAATTATATTAAATTAATATACATATGTGTATAATATTAATGTAACTTAAATGTATTAAAAATAGTAAATATAAATTTTAAATATTAAGAAAAAGGGTTGAAACTCAACAAATAAATTTCAATTTAGAACTTTAATTTTGAATTAAATTTGTAGTTTTGATGATTGAGGATATCTATAAATAAAGATTTACTAAAATAATTTTATTTTTTGGTTAATTCTTTCGAATTGATAAAATACTATTTTCAATTCATCGCCTAAATTAATGATCAAAAAAAAAAATTGATCTCTCCATTGAATGTGTGTGTGTGTGTGTGTGTGTGTGTGTGTGTGTGTGTGTGTGTGTGTGTGTGTGTGTATATATGTGTGTGTATATATATGTATATGTATATGTATATGTATGTATATATATATATATATATATATATATATATATATATATATATATATATATATATATGTATGTATGTAAATATGTATATATATATATATATATATATATATATATATATATATATATATATATATATATATATATATATATATATGTATGTATGTATATATGTGTGTGTGTGTGTGTGTGTGTATGTATATGTGTGTGTGTGTATCTATATATATATATATATATATGTATATATATATATATATATATATATGTATATATATATATATATGTATATGTATATATATGTATGTATATATGTATATATATATATATATATATGTATGTATGTATATATATGTATGTATATATATATATATACATACACACACACACACACACACACACACATATATATATATATATATATAGACACACACACACACACACAATACCCAAAAGGAAACTATAATTACACTATATACATAGTAGTGTAAACATCTTAAACATTTATTAAGAAGGGGTTCTACAAACATTTGTTAAGGGGGTTTCTCAATGTTGCCTAAAGACCATAAACACGGGATGTTTTAAAATGTGATTATTTAATAAATTTATTTTATTTCATCATTTTTATTATATAAGGCATAATTATTCTTTCGCATTATTTTTTGATGATATAAACAAATACAAATAAAATTATAAATAATAATGTAATTTATAATTTATAGAAACATTTGTTTTTTCATTTATTTTATATAATAAATGAATCATAAAACAACTTATACATAATTTAATTATTTATTAATTTTTTTAAAAACAAAAAAAAAAATAAACATAAACATTACCCCCAAAACATCATATAGATAACGTTTTGTTTTCTCCCATCTCATTCTATAAAATAGTCTAAACCAAAACTATTATATGTTTCAGCGATGAAACACCATGGAAGATTCATTATGTAATTTCTGGAAAAATAATTATAACTTTTATTTGTAATAAAAAAAATGAAACAAAAAAATAAAATAAAAGTTAAAATAATATAAATTTAAAAAATTTTAAATATAGTATTAACTTATTTAATTTTTGAAAAATATATATTTTATCAATCAATAATAATATTTTTTTTTAATTAATAAAAAAATATTTTTATTTTTCTATTGATCAAAAATAAGCTTTAAAAACTAATAATTATTTTGACATTTAAAATCACTTCAATGAAATACAAATAAAGGGAATAAAAGAATTTAAGAAATTCCATAAGTTGCACGGAGTGAAGGGCCATTACAACCCATTCATCAATGGCTTCTTAATATATTCCGGCCTTTCTTGGGTGTTCTATCATCTTTTCGTTTTTCCAATACCTTCTATACCGATAGTGCAAATTTATGTTTTTGTTGTTTCTATTACATTTATATAATATTTAGAAAAAAACGTACTCTTGAAGCCTGATACATTTTCCCATGTAAACTAACCAAAATATTTCTTCACTCATGCTATTCAAAACGAAAGTTGGATTTAAAAAGCTAGAAAACATGGATTCTAAACTAATCGAGATTTCAAAATTGAAAGGAGAACGAGCAATCATTATATTTTCGCTTTTCCTACAGATATTCTTTTTCTCGTTTCTGTCATACCTTTGGGATTTGCTTTTTTCTGGAATTCATGCTTTTTATATGTCAAATGCTTTTGTTTGGGGGGACAGTTGGAGGTACGTTGAAATATTCTAGTAGCGAGTATTTGGGTCTTTGTAGGACGGAAGGTTACCATTTTCGAGGATACGGCACTGATGGAGTAGTGGCAGCACAACATATATGCGGCAGGAATAGCAACGAAAACTTGTAGTTGTGAGTTGAGATGGAGCATCGAAATTAAAAAATAAAAACAATTATGATGTGGATTATTTAGTTTTCATCTCCAGGTGTCACACAACCATCGGAGCTTCATCTGTTCCATTTTATGTTATATTTTCTTAAATTCATATTTTTTATAAAATATTATGAGTCAGAGTATAAAATATTTATTTATAAATTATATATATATATATATATATAAAATTAATTAATTAATAAATATTGTAGGAAAAATCAAAATAATTTAAATAATTAATAATAAATCTCACAAATTTCAAACAAATATTAAATCGTTAAACCTTTTATTAGGTTTCATACATAAACTTGTTTAATAAATATTATTTTTTTTAAACTAATTTTTAATAACTCAAAATTATTAAACTCTTTTATAATTATGTGGGATCAATTTTTATATACAAAATATTATTTATAAATCAGTTTGTTAAGTTACTTTTATATTATATTTACAGTCCTCTTATACTCTTAACACTTAAACTTTATATCCTAATAATTTATCATATATTTTACTTATTAACATCACTTTATTTTTCATTTTATCATTTATATCTTTAGATTTGTGGTTGGTTGTCATACTCGAATAATAAAAATAAAAAATATTTGTAAATAGTTTTACTTTTGTTAATCGAATCCTAAGATAAAATAAGAAGATTTTAATGTATTAGATTAGAGTATTAAAATAAAAATAAAAATAATTACATCCCTATGTTCATGAAAGTTAAAACTGTTGGATTTACTATTTGAGATATTAAAATTGTTTTCCTTTTTAAATTATTTTCAAATTTTTGCACTTTTCAAAATCTTCCACTTTTAAATCTCTTATTAAAAATAAATTTGTAATTTTCCAAACATCTATTCAACGTAACACCATTGAATCCAAAAAAAAAAATTATAAATCCTTTTTCTATTCCATATTCCACATCAATATTCTTTTCTACGATAAAATATACCATTTTTTCCACATCATATATCGTCCTCCGATTTTACTCTTCTATATCTTGAAGTGGATCTTATGATGCAGACTTTGCTTTCATTCAAATTAAAGTAATAAAATGTTCACTTAAGATCATATTATTCTTAATCCATTGATTTTTTTGCTCTTGCCTGTGATTTTTATCTTAAGCATTAATTTTATATTAGAAAGGGAGTTTCTTTCAATCATATTGAAAAAAATTATATTTTCTATTTGAGTTTATTTAATTATAATGTATTAATAAGATTTTTATGATTTTATTTTAATGTATTTTATCATAATGGATAATATTTTTTCATAAAAAATATTTTTTTCAATTATTATTTTTTTAATTTCTTGGAGATCCATTTATTTTTTTAAGTTCTTACAAATAATTTCTTAACTCTTTTTAAAGTTAATATTACAATTAATAAATTAGTTCTTATTCAAAAAAAATATGATGGCTTAATTTATTCTAAAACAATGGTTAGTAAAATGAGTTACAAACTTGTAAATACAGAACTCTAAAGTATTTTTATGCATGTCTTTTTTTTAATTTTTTAAGAAAAAAATATTTTTCAATTTTTATCATTATTTTATTGAATTTTGAAATGATGTTAGAAAATTTGAAATTAATATTTTTATACAAATTTCATTAATAATAAATAAAATATTTCTTCTTATTATAATTCGTTAAAAATAAAAAATAAAAATAAATTTAAAAATAAAAATATTTATTTTAAGATTTTAATTAATGACAACTTTACAAGCATTCGTAATGATTTACTAAAACCATCTAAGAATTTTATTCTATTCTAACAAATATAAAGAGAATTCACTAAAATAATATAAGATTTAAGTAGTTCAATAAATAAATATTTTATATTAAAATATAATATTTAAATTCTTGTTGGAATAAATAAGATTAAAATATTACCGAAAAAATATTTATCACATAAATGTTAATATATGATTACTTTCTTAAATAAACATTGGTATTTTAAAAAAAAACTTAATCGAAATCATATTCAATTAAAATAAAATATTAAATTTTCTTATTATAGTTAATAAAGAAAAAAAAAAAGGTATGTCACTATGAAAATATAAGCTAATACGATAGTTTTATTAATGTAATGGAGTTATATTAAAATTAATATTTTATTATTTCTCTTAAAAAATAAATGTTACAAATAATTATTTATATATTTATTAAATGTTTCATAAAAATATAACAGAAGAATAACATGTGATAAATAATAGAACATACTTGAAATATTGTACTTATTTGTTAGTTTACATTAAATTTTTTAATGAAGAAGATATTTGGTTTATATTTAAATTTTTAATAACATTTAAAATGATAGTTTATAAAAATTATGATAGTATAAAAAATTGTATTTGAATTATATATATCATACTAGTTTAGAAAGAAAGGTTGAGATCCTCTAATATATAATACTGAATATTAGATTATACAACATAAAAATTTAAATATTTAAAATTAATTAAATAAAATTTAAATATTAAAATGCATAATAACGTGTGATACTTAAAATTAATAGATGAAATCTAAATATTAAAATGAATAAAAATTGAACATGAATTATAAATGATTTGAAAAAAATTATGCTACAACAATCAAATAAAATTTGAAACGTTAAAATATTAAATAAAATATTTTAAATAAGGTACAAAAAATGTAAGTTGAAAAATTTGCTTCAAAAAGAATATATACGATCATAGAAACCAACTAAAAATAAATATTTCAATAGTTTATTTTTAAAAAATCAAATCAATGAAATGTTAAAAAAATTAAACATATGATCAAACAAATAAACAAAAACAATTCAATATTTTTTAAAAATAAAATAAATAAAATGGGAAAAAAAAATCTATATATGATCAAACATAGATAAATTAACCAATTATAAAATAAGCCACTATTACATAAATAAAAATATTACTCCAAAATGCATTTTCTATTTTCACATTGTATTTTTTTTCTTTATATTATTTTTTACAATTTATCTAGAGATTTTTTTAGGTAAGTATTAAATTATTTGGTTAAAACATTAATAGTTTTGTTGAAGGTGTAAGGAATGCTGAATAGGATGTAAGTTTTTTTTTTTTTTTTTTTTTTTAAATCTTTTGGTCTATTTTGCTTTCACATTTTCATTTTGAGTTTTGGTCTTTTTTGTTTCATGTCAAGGCTATATTCGTACTGACTTCAATCTTGAGCCACGATTCATTATAGATTGGCATGTGAGATGAAAATGATTGGTCATTTTGTTGCTAGTTTCTTATATATCTTGTCTTTACACTATGTCGCCATATAAGCACATTACTTGCATCTGGAACAATCATGTGACGTCCTTTTATTGTTTTTCTCTTAATCTTTGGATCTTTGTCATTAACTCTCTTAAACCTCTGGGTAAACAAGATATTGACATGCAAATTGATCTCATTAGCCCGATAGGTGTTGAGCCTTAGAAATATTTTTTGTTTTTATATTCTATGATATTATTCATAATATGATATTATTTATCTAGTTTTTGCTCTAGTGTCGTATTTGTAGACCTGCAACCTCAAATAGATATCTAAATTGTGAAGATTATTAATCCAAATGGGTGACTTCTATTTCATTATTTCTTTTCTTCATTGATTTTTCTTACAATATTTTATGTCGTCACCTTTCAAAACTTGAATAACAATTAAAACAACCTCGAACACTATAGAAATGGAAAAAATTAACTAAAATGATAGAAACATAGTGAATTGTTATGACATGACATGAAACGGTTGCTCATGTTGTAAAAAACAATTCAATGATTGTGACTAGAGTCAAGGCTCCCCGGTCACCTTTTTTTCAACACAATATATAGATAACAAAGATATTTTGTACCCCCAAAACTAATTTAATGTATGAATACAAGTAGTTTTAATTATCATATTTTTAAGACATCATTAAGTGAAACAATAATTTTATGTAAGAAAAAAATATTATTAAAGTACCCAAAAAAAATTATATTAACAATTATTTTTATTTTTTTAAATTATATTTTTTTAAGAAAACAGAACGAAGAGGTGTGAAAAAGGAACAAACAATATTTTTTTTGGGTTATGGTTTCAAAACTATATATATAACATTATTATTTTTATTATTATTTTTATCGATCATTCTTAATATAGAAAATATTGCACATAAAAATTAAAATCAAAATAATTTTGTTTAAACAATTATATAAATATGTTATTAGTTGTTTTGTTTTATTTTATGCTTTTTTTATATATTAAAATCTTTACATACACACATACATACATAAGTATGTAAGATTTAGATATTGTTTATTTGTCAACATTTTAAAACTATATATATCAATCAATTTGCTCATATTTAGGTAAATGTATGTGTGTCTCTATACACACACATATGCGTGTATGTATGCGTGCACGCACGCACGCACCCACACACACACACACATGTATATGTTTGTATGTACTAATGTATGTATAGATGTATGCATGCATGTATGTATATAAACTTTTTACCAATTATAAAATACATAAAATTTAATATAAAAACAAATTTTAATTAACTTTATCAGTGAGATGGATAATTCTTTGGAATACAACTTATAAAAGAAAAAAAGGAATATATTTTAGATGAATATGTAGTTGTTTCACTACACAGTATAAAAATGCACCAGATGCTTTGTTTTCTCCACTATAATGATATAATCATGCATAATATGTTTTCTCCACTATAATGATATAATCATGCATAATATGTTTTAAAAGTAATTATTTGCATGGAAACATCTGTATAACTTTAAATTATATTAAGTTCTCAAAATATTAGATAAGAGATGCTCAAAACTCATCTACATGCAATGCTTAAGGGTGTAATTTATTTAGGCACTTCTCAAAATTAGGCATAAAAATTGATAGTGATAATGAAATAGAGAAAAAAAATTAGATAAAATACTTAGAACAAACCCAAAATATAATTAGAGAAATGACCCAACACCATGTGTAGAAACTACAACAACTATGTAAAATAAAAAAGAACCAAAAAAATTTACAACATTCAAAATAAGACCGAGGTAATACATGAATTTTCTACACAAGGCCATTTCACCATTATAATTCATTAACATATATTTATATAAAAACATTAATATTTTATTATTTCAAATAGGATCACAATAATCCATGAGAGTTCTGAGAAAAGCCATTCCACCAATTTGGTTTAGTTTTTAAATCATATATTTATGAAATAAATAGAAAAATACTTTTTGGGATTGCAATTTTCATTTCAACCATGGGATATGAACGAAGAAAGTCTAAAAAAAATATATTTAAACATTCAGATAGTGGATGCAACTATAAGCATATAAAATTGATAAGATCAATCATTCCCATTTCAAAATTATTATAATATACCATATCATTCCGCCTATGTATTTTTTACACTTGATTTTTATATTATTTCTATAAAACTATCTCCAAAAAAGTGATACAACACCCAATATACATATTGTAATTTGAACTGTCGTTCTAGTTTTGTGGTCAGTTCACAAAATATATTTATAAATTTCCATCAAACTAACTACCAAAAAAATCCATTATCATTTAATTAGTATAATAATATGAAATTACATTTTACTTACTCCCATAATTGAACTATATTGTTTTATCTTCATAAAAATAAATAATAAAACTACATATAAATTATTTTCATACATGGACACAAAAGGGGGCATTCAATGCCAGTTTTATAAGCCATGCTAATTTATAATAATAAATTAGGTCACATATATTATTTTGTTATTAACTTTGACTATCATAACCTTATGGAATCTATTTTAAAATGTTACAGACTCACAATGTTTTAGCTCAGTACTTGAATGTTGGATTTGTAATCTCTACAAATTATATTTATATTAAAACCAATGTTACATTATTAAATACATTGATCAACCTCTTTTAAAATTTTATTTAATAAACATTAGATATATACACTAAAATTGATTCATTTATCAAGTGACATCGATAAGTTCTTAAAACTACAAGGTGGTGATAGGTCTTTCAAGATGGAGACTAATTTTTAATTTTATGAAACAAATATCTTAAATGGATAGAGTTTTAAAAAAAAATCAACTAAGATATCTCTAATAAGCCATTACCACATCCATGAAGTTAATGAGTTACACACAATGAATAAACTATATATTATTCACAAATAGACTACACAATTTTTTTAAAATTCTATATAGCGTATCATTAGGTGAAAATGCACATTTATAGGAGGAAGGTAGTAAAATCATCATATCCTCATGTTTATGGGAATAACTTTCTTAATGTACATAAAAGGCACTTAAATAAGATAACAATCAATATGTAGGAAAAACCCTTGAAATGAAAGAATATTACACTATCATACCCCCTTAAGTATAGAGGAAATGGCTCCTCGAATTAAGACCTTATGAGGTACCTATACACAAAAAATATGTAGTATGAATATTAGTGTCCCTATTGATGCCAATCCATCTTATTATAATACATGGATGCCATGTCATTGTAATCACTAAGTTGAAGTAGGAATGGTGCTAAACACAATGATCATCGAAGATGGATATTGTAGTCTATAATAATGGGTAGAATGATGAATATAATGAAGCATTAGTTGAACACCGTCCATCAAGTGTTAACTAGGAGAAGATGGTAATGAAAACCTCTAAATAAGTGGGTTTAAAATGGTGATAAGTGAGCACAAAGAATGGTGGGAATTTCATAATAGTGTCACTATGATTTTTTGTGCTCACTTCTCACCATTTTAAGCCCACTTATTTAGATTTTTTAATTTCCATCGTATCTTTTTTCAACAATAAGTGATGGTGTTCAAGCAATGCTTCATTAGGTTCATCATTCTATCCAATATTTTTAACTAAAATGTTCATGTTAAATGATCACCATATTGAACACCATCCTTACTTAAATTTTGATTCAAAGCATATACTAATGGAAACCTAGAGGTATATGTCATAACAAAGTACAAAGGGGATAAATGTCATTGCCAACATCAAGGAAACGAGAAAATGTCTCACCTAGAGATCAAACACAGCCACAAAGGTTACAAAGGATGTCTCTAAAGTGTTAATGTCAACTAAAAAACTCATATAAAATCAAATTATTACTATATATAGGTATTAAAATCACCTTACATAGCTAAAAATTTAGCATAACTATAGATCTAGTCATTTAAGCACACGAAAGATAAAATATAACACATAACCAGATGAAAATAATGTCAAGGATCCATTATTTTAGTCTTAATGTGAGAGTGAGATATTAGGTCTCCAAATGGAAACAATATGGTAGAGTGGTTGTTGAGGATGGAAATATCATGATATTCATTCTTACATAATACATCAACAACACAAAAATATTGTTAGGTTAGATTTAAGAAAGAAGGTTTAGTTATAAAGATGAGATCTGAGATGCAGAATACGTGGCTCCATCTAATGAAAATAAATAGATAATATTCCAGATGAATTCTTCCACATAATCATACAACCTCAATATAAATTAATTGAAGGATCCAACTTTCTAGTAGGAAAAACACAATTTTGTAATGGTAAGAAATCTTCAATAGTGAGGAGCTTATATAAATGGATCAAGGATGCTAGTGTCAAGTAGATGTGTTGAGTGAAGAATGTAGATGGAAAAAAATTCTTATGCTATCAAGCATGACCATAATACCCTAAAAATAATATACAACACACTCCTTTAATAACTTAGATAATTTAAATATATGATGGATTTATTTTCTTTTAAAATCCAAAGAAAGACTGAATACACATCACAAACATAGATATGCACCTTTCCCTATACATTTTAATACCTTACATAATGCGAATATCAAATTTGATCCATAAATAATTGAAAGTAATTGAATTTTTAACTTCTACATAATATATCATTAACTGTGTGACCTAAATGAAGTCACACAAAAAATTAAAGCCTCATATAACTATATAGGAGTCTATAGACAAACAACCACACAAAAAATATAATCTTAAGAAAATGATTACAACCTATAACTAAGGCTTATATATATTGAGCAATGGATCACTTTGACTAATGGTTTATTGAGACCATTCTCATAACATGATACAGTTTGTAAAGATATTCAACAAATATCAGTTCAAAAATTCATTTCCACAACCATGAATATATTGTATTATACACAAAGAATAAACTATCTATTATCCATAGATTGTTTAAACAATGCTGAAATTATTCTTCATGACATAGACATAGGTAGAAATGCACATTTATATGAAGGATGTATATATATCCCAACATCCTCATCAATGTGGGACTAACTTCCCTAATATAAAAAAAAGTCACTTAACCAGGATAATAATAAATGTTTAGGAAAAACCATGAAAATAAAAAGCCTATACTAATATAGTTTAAAATATTCCATCACTATTCACTTATAACATTTGTAATATATTTAATTTAATGATGTCATTTAATGAGTTAATTATCATGTTACTTTGTTTAATGAAAAAAATTAGTATGAAATTTTAAAAAAATGACGGGATGGTATCTTTTTGATTTGAATAATAGTCCATGGTGTGTCGATGAGAATATAATTAATTCCATTTCATGTCTAGCTTATGATGTTAATTTGTTTATTAAAATAAATCAACTTGAAAGGATTTAGATATGATTGGAATGGAATCTTTATGATTCAATGATTAATTTTTGGTGTGTTAATAGTAATAGAATCATTTGTGGCACAAAAATACAATATTAAGTTTTGAAACAAATATACATAAGTGAAGATAAACTTTTTTTTTGATATTAAGTAAATGAAATTAACTTACTAGTAAATATAACATTTTTCTTAAGAGTAAAAACTTAGACTATCCATTTTGGCATGTGATCATATAATAATATGATAGTGGTGAATAAGCCTTGTAGGTCTAGAATACTATGGTTTCATAGTTTGTCATGCATATAACTTATCCCTTACTGTACAAGGGAAATTATCATCTTCGATCTTGTGTTTCAAAAATAATACAAAAAATAAATTTATCATAGGAAATATATACTATATATGTATGAAATATGGAAAAAAAATGAGATTATACTTTGTAATAACCCACTATCTTATATTTAAAAATGTTCATGTGTTAAGTAACCTTGTTACACCCCATACATTTTAATTTCTAAAGGTTCACAGAAATTGGGACTTGTCAAAAACCAAAAATCATTACTTCAACATTAATATAATTAAGTTGTAACAATATAAAATTATTATAACAATATTTTTCAACCCAATTTAATGTATTTATAAATTATGTCCTCAATATTTATTCTAAAGTTCCTAAAAAATACAAGTCTTTTACATAGTTAAAAAAGACATCTTTCTTGCATCTAACAAAAAAAATAAAAGGAATAAGTTCTAACCTACCTTGAAAGTCATCTTTGTATATAAATTCAAAACTCTAATCACACAATGTCAAAAAAATATTAATCATTTCATGCATGACATGTCAAAACAAAAAAATATATTAATATCAAAACATTATGTAAGATTTAGATTAGCAGTCAATTAACCTTAAGATTTTTTTTCATAACATTACTTAGGTGATTCCATTTATGCTAATAATAATACTCATACACCCCAAAAATCCCTTTACAATTACATATAAATTAAACACACTCATAATATTGCTTACACATTACTTGAATGTTGGATTCCCAATCTCCATGATTTGTATTTATAATAGTAGTAATGATGCATTATTTAATACATCAATCAAAGAAGTTTAGAAATCCATTCAATTAATATTATTTTACATGCTAAAGTTGATACATTTTTAAGGTTGCAAGGATATTTTTTTAAATTTCAAGGTAGAAACAAGTCTTTAGGGCTGGAAACTATTTTAATAGTTTAAAAATAGATATTTCCTTTAAATTTTTTCCACACATATTCAATTACAGCATTTTCACATTTTTATTTGTGATATGTTAGTGAGTTTAATTGCATAGTTCCACATGTCCAATAATCTAACATGATAGGTATTTTAGAGAGGTTCAAACTTAATACTCTTAGGTCAGTTATAATATTTTTTTCATTACTTCAAAATCTTTGTATGTGATTGGAATGCCATATTTTTTATACAAAAATGAATCTATGGTGTGGCTATGACAATATAAATCCCTTTAACAACAATAATATTTTTATAAAGGTTTGTGTAAAAAAGCATGTGAAAATTTTTGATCCACATTTTGGATCACACTCCATGAACCATCATCATTTTGATCTCTCATCCTCGGGATGGTTCATAGAGTGTGATCTAAAACTCTGATCCAAATTTTGCATATGTTTTTTAATATAAATCCTTATCTAAAATTTATAGACTATGGAAATATGATCTCTTTCATCATTATTGCTTTATTTCTTTCAATGTTTGAATATTATCATTTCTCGAGTTCATTTGGTTTTCTTGTTAATGGTTCCATATTTCTATTGAAATTAATATTTATTTTGATTATGTAGCTTTTTAATGACATATTTCTTGTTTCAAGAGAGTTTTATTAAAATACATTCTTTTAATTATTATTATTATCTCTATTATCCTATTTTAAAAGATTCATTTTCCCTGAAATATTCTTTGAAGTTTAAAATGGATTATACATGATCATATATTTATGATATAGAAAATATAATAATGTTTTTTGATGGATTTTTTGAACAAGAATAATATATATAAACTATTTAAAGTCAGGTTTAAGATGAAAGTTTCAAAAATATTTATTATTATTGAATTTTCAACATATGTTTTCAACATTATACAATATCGTAAGCCCTTCATTTGGTAACATTTTCATTTATGATTGACTCATGTGACATTTATAATTGTTTTATGATGTAATTTGTGTTTCTATAGTCTAAATAAGCATGTCATTCAAATGGCATATTAACACTAACACCTATATCCTCATAGATTATAATACTATAATTTTAGACATTTCTAATGATTCTAAAATATAAATTTATGCCTGGGTGATTTTAAGTTTATCAATGAAGTCATAATCCTTAGAATATTGCACCTAAATCAAGACCAAACCACATGAAATGTTAGGAGTTTACTTTAGTTAAACCCACCTTACATTTCATAAAAAATAATAAACATAGAAATACTACATGCCATAATTTTACAGATTGTCATATCATTATTCTCTTAAGGACCCATCACATAATGAGCCACATAAGATGCATCAGTAGTGTATAAAACAAAAATATATAAACTATAATCGTATTTGTATGCAAATTATATCTATTACTAACATTCTATCTATTTAAAAACCATATTATAATATTATATTAAAAATGTGAGTAAATAAGCATGGAAATATTTTTAAAAATTATAGAATAGCCATATAATCAAGACTAAAGACATGTTAATGATATATAATCTTGTTTTAATATAATGTATAGAGTGAGTGGAGTGAAGGTGACAACTCAAATTTTAAAACCCAATGAGTTAGGTGGGGAAGGTAATGTAGATGCAAAGGAGGGATGGATATTTGTTAAGAAAGGTGAAAATATGGCCCATTTAATGTCTATTAAATGGGAAGTGGCATTTATAAAACCATCATTAAGTGTCTTATAGCCAGTGTTACAAGATAAAAGGAATATTTCCCCCAACATCAATCACAAGGTTTCTTGGGATGAAAATCTAAAAGGAAACATTAGATAATACCATGATATTAACCATAGTTAAGATCTTAAAACCTCCAAATAAGGTGAGAGGTTTCATATTTTTATCCCTGACTCTATCAAAGCTTATTGCTCAGTAACACTTTCAAATTCCCTACTTTGGATGTTCTTAGGAGCATAACTAAACATTGACACCTTTAGACTTTGGGCATTTAAAAGGTGGGAACCTAAATTACACCTTGAAAACTCTTCTATGAGTAATTAATTTTTAATTATTAACTACAACAATGAGGAAAACCTAAATAATATTCAATTTGAAGGTCCCTAATTTATGGCTAGGTCTTGTCTCTTTCTAAAAAATTAGAATGTCAAATTTGACCTAAATCAAGAAATAATTATCCTCATAACTATATGGGTTAGTCTTCTTGGTCTCCCCCTTGATTTTTGGGATGAATACGATTGCACTATCTTATCCAAAATAATGGGATATTTGATAGATTTCAAATATGCTACAAAAAACAAAACTTATCTAGTCCATGAAATATTTTGTGAAAATGCCTATATGGATCAGGACCTCCTTACAACCATAAATTTGGACCCTTAAAATGGTTAGTGGATTCAAAAAATAGAATATAAATTCTTAGCATTAAAATGTGATGGTTGAATGAAATTTCATCATTTAATTAGGTAGTGCCCTTCATTCCTTAAAAGGGGAATACATTTGTACTTATAAAGGATAAAAAATATTGTGAAAGAAAATGAGATTATATTCAATCCTACATAGACAAAGATATATCATTTAACACTTAGGAAATAAGAAAAAATAAACACACTCCATAGGCAAATAACCAATAATCAAATCAGAAAACTCCATTAAATAATCACCAAAATCTAGCCATCATAGATGAGCTTGAAAAAGAGATGTCCAACAAAGATAAGGATGGACCTTGCAAGACTAACCTAGTAGAGATTGAAAACCCATCTCAAAAAATAAATATAATGAAAAATAATAGAATTGTAGCTAAGGATAAACATTTCTTAAAGATGTCTAAGGTAAGTAACTTTCAACATCTAATCTATCCTTCTGATTTCCAAAATTAATTTACCATTAGAAACTTTTAATGTTTTTAATCCTCTGAATATGAATAAGGGGAACATAAGGAAAATCATCCAATTCCAACTTTAGAACCTAACTCACCTAAAGAAGTCCTTATTTAAAAATAAATATTAAATATTCAAATGTGTCAAGATACTCAATAAATAGTAAAACAAACAATCTCATCTCCAATAAGTAGAAAGAAAAAGAAAAAAGAGCCAATTACTCCTTAATATGAAAATAGAATCAAAAACCTTTTAAATGTTAGAAGCTCTGTGAAAAAAGTGTTGGCCAAACAAATTATCTACCAATAAAAAACAAGTTGACCAAGACTTAGCAAATTTTCCCCAGTATACAATACATGAATGATTTAACAAACTCCACACAAGAAGTTATCATGAAAATAATTAGATGGAATATAAAATCCATATATCACCATAAAAAACATAAAATCTCTAGAGATCTTAGAAAAAAAACTTCCTTCTATCATTGCAATACATTAAACTAAAATAGAGAAAAATAGTGTAGATGAAATTAAAAGCAAAGTTTAGAATGAGACTAAGATGGCATTAGTTAGATCGATTGTAGGATATAGAGGCATATATAATTTATGGGATGACTAGATTCTAACTAGAGAAATAATTATCACATGTACTTATCATCTAACAATACTATTTACTGATAAATCTTCAATAATATTTGGTTCCTTTCAAATATCTATGCTCTAGAAACCTTTTTAGCTTAAAAAAAAACTCTCATTTTATTTCACTACTTTTAGATCAGCTTGTAATGATATTAGTTTGATTGTCATAGGTGAATTCAACACCCCATTTTCCCTTGTGAGAAAATAGGGGTTCTCAAATTTTCTCAAATAGTATGAAGGACATTACAAATATCATTTCTCAAAATATACTCTTGGATGTGGAAATGATAGTCTCTCCCTTTATGTGATAAAATATACACCTTGGGGAGATTTTGATTTAGGTTCTCCTTGATCATGTTCTTATAAACACCAATTGGTTGTAGACTCAAGATTTTAACCTCTCTTCTCTTCCTCATATTGGTTCTTACCATAATATATTTGTTTTCATTATGGATAATAATGAGAACAAGATAAATATCCCTTCAAATTCAAACACATGTGGTTCTTTCATTGGAATCTAAAGGAAAGGATTAAATAATGGTGGAAAATTGATACCCAAGATACACCATGTAAAATCTTTCTAAAATTTTTTAAAATGTCAAAAGAAACATTTAAATATGAAATCACAATCTTTTTAGAAACATTTTCCACCAAAAGGAGAAATTTCAAAATGACCCCACCTTATAGAACAATAAATGGCTAATGCAAAATTGACTGATGAACTCTATTTAAAATCCTCCTCAGTGATTATCACAACATAGTGGCTTATGAGGAAATATTATAGAATCTCAAATAGAAAGGAATTTGGATTAAAGAATGAGATTGGAATACAAAATTATTTCAATTATATACCTTAAAAAATATAAACCACAACAAGATCAATATATTAACTTGTGAATATGGATTAGTCCATTAAAAGCTAGATCAAATCAAGGAAGAAATAACTAGTTAATTCAGTAACCCATTTGCAGCCAACAATCCTATTAATATAACCAATCTCAATCATTTGTTCATTTAATTCCTACTCTCATTAATGAATCTTATAATTTAAACATTGTCAATAACATCTCCAAAAAGAATGTTAAATATGTGGTGTTTCTTAATCAAAAGGACAAAGCCCCTAAGACTAATGGTTTTACTATAAAATTCTTCTTAATATTCTAGGAAATAGTCAAACCTAACCTAATACAAGCTTTTTCATAGATGTTCTAGATTTGAAATATCCTAATGGGGTTTAGGAACACATTTTTTACGTTGGTATCTAAATCTTCTGGTGCCTCAAATCTCAAATACTTTTATCCCATAAACCTATGCAATACAATCTACAAAAAATTTACTAAACTACTGGATCTCCACCTTTAGCCTTTAATGATAAAAATTATATCTCAAAAGCATCATGGATTTGTCCAAAAAAATACAAATTAAATATGGTATTATGGTGGTCCATGAGACTGCATTCTATAAACTTAATCAAGGAATTAGTATTGATTTTTAAACTATATATGAGTAGGGATTATGGCTAATTATGGGCCAATAATACATGTATTATTACAACATAGAATAAATTTCTAGTCATACCATTATCTGTTAAAAATATCAAGAACAATAAATAGTTATTTCATTACCCCTTTCCTATAATAGGGATTTATTTAAACAACAATCACCTTCATTTAACATCTTTCCAAAGTATGATAATACATGTCTAAGTAATATGTTCCCAACATGAACAAGTACAAAAAGTATATGAGCATCAAGGGTTTTCCATATGAATTGAACATATATAGGATTCATACAATCAACTAGTATTCCTCTCAATAATAATTTACAACAATGTTCTAATTGAGTGGAACCCAAACATAATGATTGAACATGTCATGACAAAACAACATACGCCATTTTCCACCAACAAGAAAGAAGACTATATCCATACTCAACCCATGAGAATGAAGTCCAACATATATATATTCAACCATCATTCATTTCTATAAATATTAAGCATGGAAGAACATAGAATCAACATATTTTATTCCACAATAAAAGTAATTTAGGATCACTTCCTTTATATAGGTGTGGATAATTAATTCAACTTATTTATATACTAAGTAACCATTAGTCTATAATTAAATTTAAAATTTTATTAATTACATCAAAGTAATTAAAAATGATACCAATAAATGAAATCAAATAACAATTAGATTATTTAACAATAATGTACATAACTTTATAGTCGAGATTATAAGTCCAAGGTATGCAATAGAGAATTCTATTCATGTTTCCCACATATTCTAGTAACAATCATTAACCAAACGTGTTTCCATATTTCATATGCAAGCTTAAATAAACTAAAAGTAGATATATATATCTATGTGTGTGTGTGTGTGTGTGTGAGTAAAGGAAATGGCTAGATATTTCTTAAATGTATATCACTTCAAGTTAAGATTCTAATTTGTTAAAACATTAAACCAACATATTTTTGAATGCTTATAACACCATATTATAAGTAATGTATTTGCATAGGTAGTCTCTACTCATGTCTACCATATAATACACATGGCAAGGGACTATATAAGAATTCTATAAATCTACATAAAGAGAGTAAGGTTACACTAATCATGCATAGGATCAAATATAGATCATTATCACATAATGATAGCAATGTAATCTATTAAATTTTGGCAATAATGATGATCATGAAATTTATCCAATGTAAAAATTAGAATTTATATCAATTATTAAATTTAGGAAATATAAGTGAACTTAAACATCTTATCATATACCAACATTATAATCCCTTTACCCCTTTGATCCTTTTTAAGCATGATCTATTTTTAAGACAAGTTGGTATATAATGGCTATAATTTATAACTCGCTAAAAATAGTGATGAAATTTGTTAAAAACTATATTCATTAATCATACTTCATAAAAATGATAATATAACTAACCTAAGAAAGAATATAAACAACATAAATTAACATGTTATGAAATAGATCATTCATGTCTGCTAGATCATTCAAGAGTGTGAGTAACATGTAATCATGTCAAATGAAGAATCCCAACTATCCCTATGATCCCAACCACTAATGGCCCTTACCACCCCATCAATCAACTAGATGGCAGTTTACACAACCAAGGTTAGGAAGGCATTTTGAGTAGGTCAGGGTTAACAAGACATTGGATGAATTAACGTAATAATAAAATGTAAAATAGGCAACTGAGTAACAAGAATACCATCCCAAGATGAGACAAAAATAACCAAGTAATTAGCATTGTTATAAATTAGAAGTGGGGATAATCCACTATAGGCTATTTGAATGTCATTGCTATGAATTTATAAACCAAATTCATGTCCATAATGTTTGATAATACTAGACTTGCAAAAACATCAAGTATATGGTTAGTGTTAAACATCCTAGATAGAAGTCTATATTCCATGCTTATAAGCACCTAACTACAACTTAGTTATTTAAGCCTAGACAAAGGGCTATTATTCCCTACCAACATAATTCAAACAATAATTTAATTTTATAAGAACTATAATTAGAACCTAGGAAAGGTATACTTATCATAATGACATAGTCCAAAAATAATCATTTATTTACAACAATCAACGTGTAAAACCATTCATCACATTCAACATGACTTCCATCCATACATAATATTTTACACAATGGTAAACCAATGATTCAAGCAACCATTTAAAGTATGATAATTGCTTTTAAATGTTAAGAAACAATATAATGAATTCATGGTATCATGAGGAGATATAACAACCTCATATGATCCCCAAATGAAAAATTAGGTTAATACTTTCACAAAAAAACAACTACCTCCATAGTAATATTAGCTGAAGATCAAAGTTATGTTATGAGTTAATAAATTCCAATAAGGGTTCCCCTGTATCCCAATAGAAGAAAGAGTTTGATATATGTATATAAATCCTATTTAAGCCTCAAAAACATGGTCCTTTAAATGATTCAACTGAATCCATAAATAAAATAGAGAACCCTTTTTTCAAGAAAAATAAATAAACTCAATTCAATTTCCAAATCCAAATTTGAAATCAACAACATTAAATTGAGCCAAATTGGTCTTCAAATCCTCAATTCACAAAAAAAATATAGATAGAATTTTAAGAAGGATTGTAGGATGAGAATCACATTTTTAAAGCAAGGACAGGAGGAGAAATCTTGATGCCAAATTATTCTAAGTCCTAGGGTGATTCATTCTTCATGTTATATATCATAGGGTAAATAATAATTAATGTGAGAAGAAAGAAGAAGCTTTATTCCCCCAAATTGTTTCAAATAACCACCTAATAACCAATAGATGTACCTTATGTTTTATATATAAAAACATGGTATGGTGACTTGGTTTTATTACAAGCATGCCCCATAATTATCATTTCCATTTTAATTAACAATAGAATGAAAATTATTTCAAGCATAGAAATCACAAAAAATATTTTTAGATCAATTCAAACCAAAGGAAATATTATTTACATAAGTTAATTACAAAAAAGTGTACATGCTGAATTTATAATGTAAAACGCAGGGAAAATCCATTCCCCAAGAGATTTATACAAAATAAAAATAACCTAGCTTAGGCAACACAATGCTTAAGTATAGTTCCTTAGGGAAATTGTAGGTTAAAGAAGAAAAAAAGTTATAATAAATAACTAGGACATGGATTTTTGGTGTGGCCCCTTAAAATAATGGTTAATTCCCTACACATTCCGTAGACAATCGAACCCAAAAGTAAAGCAAAAGTGAGATATACATGAGATAATGATATCTAAATAGCCAATTAAATTATTAAAATTTATAGTCATAACATAATAATAGACTAAATTGAACTAGTATACATAGGATAAATGAATCCAAATGTGAGCATCAACCATGGTATATCCTAATTGCAATAGCTACTTGAACATATCGATCAAGTGCTAGTAAAACATGCTAAAAATGCTAAAACAAAATGTTTTTAAAAAGACACGATGTTGGGTTATGGAATCCTCCCATCCTTAAAGAGGATCCGTCTAAATGAATATCATAGTTAAGAACATAATTCTCAAAAAACTTCCAACTATACTAACCCATACTACTTCACAATCTCTCCACTCATTGCGAGGTGATAATGCCTCAGCTATATCTTGTTAACATTCCTATCTTTTGTCATCAAGACAGTTGAATTATCCAATTACTTTTGGCCAATTAACATCCTCCTTCCCATATTAAATATCCAATAAAACATTGTGGTTTACATTTTTTTTGGGATTCATTTAAATTTTATGGTTTTAAATTTTTTTATATATATGTCTACGTGAGTTTATAAACTTATTATTGATTTAAATCATGGATCAATAATATTACATAGCGTGTGCATTATCTATGGTATAAGTCATGTTAGATATAAATCATTCAGCCTCAATAAGAGCACAAAGCACATGTATATGATGTGTAATAAGAGGCTTAATATAATGGTGACGAGAAAGATAATGTAAATGATGAAGACCAAAAATAATAGGAAAAAATTGATGCAGATGAGGAGAATATAAATGATATAGAAGGAGAGGTAGTGGATTTTGATGAATAAGAAGGAGAAATGGATGTTAAGGGTTAAAAAGGCCTATCACCAAATAAGTATGCTTCAATATTATAATTTCATGGATGCATTAAATTAACAAATGTTATTGTATCCATAAACATATGAAAAGGTATAAATTCATCAACATGTATACAATGGAATAACATCCATATTCTAAAGTAAAGAATATCAATGATGTTGGAGTGGATGTTGGGTTAGTTATGATCCAAATATGTTTTGCTTAATTATTTTTTTATTACTTTTTGTAAATATTGTTTTTGTTTAGCTTGGTTAATTCATTAGTTGGTTTTCAAAATAAATTACTATATCTTTAAAGGCATATCAATTTTGAACATTAATATATGAATTTTTTACTTTGAATATATTCTAACATTATTCCTCCTATTATGATCACGAGTAGTGGTATCAGAGCTTGGAAGGAGGATTTAAGAGTAGCTTTGGATTATGTTAGCACACTACACATCAAAATGTCATTGAATATTTTTATATGAAATGAAAAATGTGAGTCTAGTTATTCATAATTAATATTGGATTAGGAAGTGTGTCCAACTACACTTATAACAAATTCAGACATTTTTGAGTAGGATGCCATTTAATATCATCCTTATAAAGAAAACATCATTCTCCAAACCTACTTTTATGGTGTCATAATCTCTTATTCAAGTCCATTCACCCATAGACCTATACAAAAAATGTTATATTTATTAATTAATATCATTATACTTATTTAAGCTTAATAAGGTACTTATTTAGTATTTTCTTATGACATTATCTAATGGGGCACCTGACATTATCTACTGAAAATAGCTCAAACCACATGATTTGTTATAATTATAGGTTAAATAATATAGGTGATATATGAACTAAGAAAACTAATATTTCTACTTGAAGGGGGAATAATGAACCATATGATCCCTCTAAATTCTAGTTGTAACATGTGGAATATAATAATTAGTAGCATAATAAGAAGAATCTGGGAGAGCTAGAAACTATTGATTTTGATTTTATTTAGTTTTATTATATTTTATGTTTCCATTAAGCTATGAATAGATGGATTTAAATGAAACTAAAATTTACATATTATAACCAAATAACATTTAAATAAAACTAGACAACTTTCAATGAGGAAATAATAGTTATATTATAGCATTATAATCATGATTATTTTAGAATCATAAATATGAGACCAACATAAAATGTTAAGAAGAATGGAAGGAAAACTTATGGAAATCTAGGGTTTTTTATAATTATCTATAAAGATGTGGGTTCAAAAAATATATATCTAAATATTTGTTCGAAGTGTATTAATATAATTATAAGAAACTACTGAGTAAATAAGAATGCATAAGATAAAAAAACTAATAGGCATAGCTCATTTACAATTTATTATTTTTAGAAATGTCTTAAAATATGAAAATACTAAAAGATAAATGATCTTGTTGGACCTGGATATGCAGGACTAAAATAGTGAGTGTTAATTGACTGTAATATCATGAGAAACTTTTATGAGTTACGAACATGGATCTACCTTATTTTAGAACAAGGCCATTGTATATGGTCTTGATTGGCAAAAGATAATTATTTGAGATCACAACTTAATACTTTAGGTTTTTTCTTTCTTTTTGTAAATTATGACAAAGTCACCTTCACATGTAGGTCTTATGGGTATATTAAAATGTCTTTGATTTTTTATTTGAATTGTTATGTTTCATATTATTCAGTCAAACCCTAAATTAATCACAACATGGAAAGTATACTATAAATTGGGGGAAAATATAAATGTGAAGGTGTTGTTATTAACCTCAACAACTCACATGTTTATCACTACCTACATATCAATACTCTAAAGAGTGATGAAACTCCATGTATTTATCCATATTATGTTGGTGTGTGTGTAAAACTTTTAAAATTTTATATGCTAATGTCATACTAGTGTGATTATGTTCTTAAAAAAATGAATTATGACCTTTATATTTTATTTGGATCTAGGTCAAGGATTTTTGGGCTGTAAGCACTTAGAACTGGGAGGATTATGTACTTTCCTCTCAATGTGTTGTTAGATATTTTGGTGATTGTAATGAAAAAATCATCTTGTCATCATCTAATGAAAATATGGGTATAAAATTGTATTATATAGTTTAATTTTTGGTACTTCATTGAATCAAGTTTTAAAAATTTGTGGAATGACATGTTGAGAATAATTTTAATTTGGAAAACTAGCCCTTAATTTGTGGGAGGATGAAACTTGTAGATTCAAACATGACTAACCTATGATATTACATAAAATGAGTGGTTTAATTTGAATAATATAAAAACCAAAATAAAAGTATGAATCCCTCAATTAGTGAGTCTAGGATGCTTGGAATGAGGAATAATAATTTACTATCATATTTACCTTAAGATATTGGGTCATCCATATAGAAGTAGGGGAATAGAAATTTGAAACTATAGAATTGAATATAGGTTAAGTGTTCATAAGTGGAGGTCACATTTTCATTTTCTTAGCCTTAAATACTATTTTTAATTTATATATATCCTCTAATTTTTCTTAGTTTAATTCATGCACACATGCATTCCCCCTTTTGCTTTATTTAGGTGATTAGTATATTGTACTGACTTGAGACCCCTATTTTGTGATCTTCAGAGACACCCTCATGATTATTATTATTATGTTATGTAAATATGCATTTCTTTTTTATTAAATAAAATATAAAGACTTTAAACCATGGATTATGATATGTTGAGACACTTATTGGATACATAATTGTTTCATGCAATCATGGGATTGTAGTGTGTATAAGAACTTTATTGTCTTATTATATATTATAATTCCCTTCTGCAAGATTATGTCACATTTAAATTAATATATTCAAATGTATATTTCATGATGTAATATGGGTTTAATTATCAAAGTTATTGATTATCTAGATTATTGACTCGCCTTGTTAAATCATAATGGTACCATGATTAATCTACTTTAAGACAGACTTACATTAATATCAATGTTGACATGAGTTTGTATGGGTTTGTACTATGTCCATATTTGTGGTATCTGAGTCAACATGATGCAATGGGGACTCCAACAATAGACATACACCTTGCATGAAATGAGATAAAACCACACATTGATATTTCGAAACTTGGTAATTCTAAAGAAAATGGAAGGGACTTTAATTCCAACAAGACAACTAAAAAAATGTAGCATATATCTACAACCATTAATAATAAGAACAAATAGAATATCTAAACGTCAGAAGAAAAAAAATCATAATCCATCAACATGTGTAGAAATAAAGAATATAAATTCTTATTATTATCCTTAGATCAAAATAAGTACACTAGTATTTTGATCTAGATAACATAAATAAAATAACAAGAAAATAAAATTGAACACACTTCGTAAATGTTAGAATATATCATTGGTTAAGTGGTGATAAAAACATTAATTATAATTTTGGGGAAATTATATATATATATATATATATATATATATATATATATATATATATATATATATATATATATATATATATATATATATATATATATATATATATATCAAATGTACTCATTTAAAGGGGGGATAATTCAAATAGTAAGATAAGGCTATTGGAAAAGAGAATGTAAATTTTTAAAATAAAAACAACAACATCATATTTATATATAAAATAATAATGTATAAATAAGTGTTTTGATTGTGTTGGTTCTCAGTTATACACCTCTTACAACCAACCTTAAACACTTGAAGAAAATGGAAAACAAACATGGCAAACCTGCTAATATGTTGTTATATCTAGGGAAGGGTTTATCATCTAAAATAAACTAGATGCAAAAAATGACTAAGCGGCACCTACAGAGGGTACAGTCAGCTCCCTACTACTTGCTTGAACGAAGGTGAGAAGACCTAAGGGGTACCTTTATCATATGGAGAAAATTTTCAATTCAATCTCCATGTGTATTTTTAACTCAAGTATGGAAATATATGACTAGGGCATAGCCAAACTTGTTCATTCCACCAAGGAAGGGTTGTCATATAGATTGAACAAATATAGTAAGTCTTATATAGGCTAGATAAGATAGCTAGGAAAGTGAATGAAACCTTAATTCTAAAGAATTTCTCAACAACAACGAGCTGCAAAGAAGATTTTAATGTTCATATTTAAAGCAAAACTATAAACACATGTGATATAGGTAAGCTTTTATGCATTTATGGGGAAAATAACAATTATAATATGCAACTATGTGTATTATTTATAGGCTAGGATAAGTTAGGACAAGTAAATAATTTGTAAAGATGAGGATGGTTTGATGGTGTGTTTGTTAATGATAGAGTATCTACCAATACTAATAACAATAATTTATTTATAAAGATATATCCAAAATCATAAACAAGTTGATGGGAAATATCGAATGATTCTTGAAAGATTAGAACATACATTGAAACTAAGCTTTCAAAAAACTCTTCCCTATAAAATCCATAAACCTCGGGTCACCTAATAAGTTAGTAAACAAGATATTTCCAAAACTATATGCAAAAAGTGGTTTCTAACCCACATCTATCCCGAAGATGACAACCATACATAAGCACAAAACTAGATATCAAATTAACATACCATGTAAAACATCATATTGCATGTCATCAATAGGAAATGATAACAACCAAAAGCACTTTCATTAACTTGAAAAGGGATCTTATACACATTAATGTTTTGAAATTTTTCCATGGGGAGAAGCATGGTGGATTTAATCCATGTTGAATAGGGGATACATATAAATATGCTCTCAAATATTTCTTATGGATGTACGACTATAACCACCTTAGCAAGGGAGGAAAAATGCACGTAGTAGAGATCCCAAAATTTTGTAGAACCTAGACTTAAAGAAAAATAAATACCAACAATCCCTTTAAATAGAATACAAGCCTTATATTTATAAATTTTGAAATTTTTACCTATTCTGGAACCAACTTGTGTGTGAACATAAAATCTTCATATCCTTGGACCTAACAAGGTCATAACTTTTATCTTATTTAATGGTTATCAGTACCTATTTGAGCCACCCATCTTTAATCTCTATTAGGACTAGAAAGACCTACTTTTTCCTTCACAAGATATGATCAAATCTCTAGGCAACATGATATGGGGACATCTATCCAAAACCAATGCCATGGTTAAGCATTGGTGAGGTAGTCATAAAGCTAATTCTGGAACTTTTCTCTATTATATCATTCCAAAATGAACCAATATAAATTAATTAATTTAGAGGACCTAAAAAAATGTTAATTAAACCATTATTACTATATGGAGCATTAATACTTAAGATCTCAAAAAATATTTAAGCAATTATCTTAATTACTTCTCCATTTCTTCATGCATCATACCAATCTTTCTCATCCCAAAGAGAGCATATGATCTCATGATGATGGTAATTATAATTTTATAGCCTTAATAGAGGAAGACATTTACCTATAGCCATTTGGAAAATATGTTTTGAAATAAGCAACAGACCTTCTTCTACACTTTGGGTTCTTTCCCATTGTGAAGGAACCATCAATGTTAGATTTAAAACCAAATATATTCATATATTTACATGTGGCATGCCACCTCGGATCTAGTTAGGCGTTCATGGGACTTAAAATGACCAAACTACTCAATTGGATCAAATATTATCATGTCTCACTTTTTGATTTATCTCGAGCATTCTATATGGTTCTAAATTTGATAACCGACTCGTGATGTGCCATGTGGAACTTATCCATTTGTTATGAGCTCTTAGGTGGGGATCTATAATTTGGTTGACTGTGTGAGTGCCATTTATCAATTTTTATATGATGTCGGGACACTCATTTAATTGGTGTCTTTTTTATAGGCTATTGTAACCTTCACTAGACATGTGTCACCTTTTTAATTCCCTTGATAACCTTATTGACAATTTTCAACAAATTTATATTAAATTTTTGTCTCATATTGCATCATGCATCATCCTCAAAGGCAACCTATCAATATTCAATCACAACTTTGTAAGGATGACATGCATCATCATATTGCAAGTCTAGTTGGGACATGTATATTTATTTTGGGCTCTGGGTAGATTCATGTGTATTGACATATAGAAGTATCATGGCCTGACATGTGTCCTTTCAAGAGACACATGTTATTTTTAAGAAGAGGGCCTCTAAAATCATGCCACCTTATCTCACAAGGTTGCTTGCCACTTTGAATCATTAGTCATCATTATATATTAATTGCATTAATGAATGAAGATCATCAATAATGAAGCTTGACCATTTGACTTCAGTGAATCCCTGCAAATCATTGACTTGTGTGCCAAAGTTTTATAATATTGCCACCTATAAACCATATGATTAATATGAAACTTGTTAAGGATTTTTTAAATCCTAATATTTATTTTCTATGGATTAAATTTTATTTCCTTGGGCATGTTCAATTCTACTAATTTTAAAGTATTTGATCTTTAGATATCTCAGATAAAATGTCTGCACATAATTTCCCAAAAAACGTGCTAAAATTTTGAACTTTTAACATTATCATACAAAATCTCTGAATAAAATCTCTCAAAGTATTGACCTGAATATTTGTGGATAAAATGTCTAAAATATATTACCACACAAAAATATTAAATAATTATGTTTTGAAAAGTTTTAGATAAACTGATCGACTTGTACTTGCTTAATTTTGTAAAAATTTTGAAAAAGTTGAAATTGTGACCTTTTTGTGACTCACTCCTTCTTGTGCCATAAACTACTAAATAATTATTTCACCCCAATTTTAACTCATGAAGGGATCTATTATAATTCAAAATATACACACATAGATACTCTTTGATGTAGGGGAACCTTTTAGTGGGGTACTAAACATGAAGGTCTTGTATGAGGTATAAGAGTCTCTAGTGGTAGGCATGGAAGTATTATCGCTCAGTTGATTTCTAGGGTACATATGTAAGATTCTATGCATAGGAATGTAACTAAATTTCTCAAGCATGATGAGGTCCTCAGATAAGGGTACACATGAATATTAGAGATCTCAGGTGTGCTCTTCATAGTTCATATCTTTTCTTTGTGGTAAAACTCTACTTGATCATTTGGTACTTGGGGTTATTCATCTTGAATACATGCACCTTATGAAGAATGTTCTCAAGGATATTACACTATGATTCCTATTAATGATTTATAATAGGGGTTACCCTTTATTCTAATACTACATAGACTTGCACTTGACTAACTTGAGCATATGTATAGACATAAAATGCCTACACACATTTAGTTTGAGTGGTTGAGATCCTGTAGGCATGTAATTCCACTTAAGTTATGAAACAAAAATTATTGTACTTGGGCACACATTAAGATCTCATAATGGGCATGTATTAGTACCTTGGTACTATGCAGACGTGTTCTTGATTATTCTAGGTATGAACACACATTGGGAACATGTGTGCACATTTTCTTTTATCAATTGGGACTTTGCAAGTGCATAATTTTTCTTACAATCTTGCACAAATCTTGGTCCTACTATGGGTGACATGGAAAGTTAAACAAAATTAATTTATTTAGTTTTTATAAACTTCCCAATATAGAAAAACCTTATATGGTGTGGCTATTGAATATCTTCTCATGTCCATGTATGCATACATTTATACATTATGCCTAACTATAATGTTGCATTTGAAACCATTAAATCAACATGGAATTAAATACCTCCACACTATCACATATACATGGTGTGAATTAGAGCATTGATTTGGCTCTCACCTAGGGATGTACACTACTTGTTGGTGTGCAACAAACCCTAGAACATAAGTCCAAGTGCCAATCCATTGGTTCAAGGATTCAACACTAAGTAATTTTAAAAATAGACACCCAAGAAGGATTTGAAAAAAAATGGTGGATTAACAAAAATATATTACTTGGATATGAAAGCAAACACATGACAAAAAATGAAAGGAACATATACAAGTAAGGCCTAAAATAGAGGGGCAATAGAAATAACAAAGTAATTGTACACTATACAATATTATACACATGTTGGAGACTTAATAAGGAAGTGTTTTAGATTCCTTCTATTTACTAGAATCTCCAATATTTCATCATCTAGGTCTCTCAAGAATAAAGTATGTTCCCTCATCTAAAAATCAATAGAATAGGGGCCCATCCACAATGCGTATAATTTTCCATGCTTGCCTTTCTCATTATTTCTATCGTAAATTAAAAAAAAATCACTTACCTGAAAGGTTCTTGCAGTGACCAAATTAGTCTTTCCTTGAACTTGATGTGTCTTTCATGATCTTGTCCTCAAATTTCATCATGTTCAATAATCTGGCTCATCATGTTCTTATAGTGGGTGATTTGTTGATCATCCTATAACTATTGTATGAGATGATAAGTTTTTAACTGCAAATTCAAAGGCAAAACTATTTGAGCTCCATAAATAGGCTCAAAAGGGATTTTTCATGTACCTCTCTAAGCCGTGATCCTATCAACCCACAAAGCAATCTTAAAATATTCAATGCACTTCTTTTTGTTTGCTTTCAATGTTCTTTTAATAATTTTGAGCAAGTTCTTATTACTAGATTATACTTGCCCATTATCCTAAGAGTTATAACTAAAAGCATAAATCAACTCTATCCCATACTCTTTGCACATTTCTACTAAGGGCTTAGCTCTAAATATCTTGGCACTATCAACACTAACCTTAATAGGCACACCAAATCTACAAATGATCTAATTTAGTAAAAAATGCATAACTACCTAGTGTGTTGCTTTCTTTGTAGGGACTAATTTAACCCCTTTTATGAAATAGGTACTTGTAAATAGTATCCATCTATGTCCAACACTTGACACATAAAAAAAAATTCCAATGAAATATATTACCCATTGTCTAAATGAGCCTTCAATCATCACAAGCTGCAAGGGAAGATAACCTAAAGCTTTCATTCTTCCCACAAAGCACTGACATTTCTCACACTTTCTTACTTTCTGAGTTAACATCCTTAAATATTGATGGTGACCAATAACCAAATCTCAAAATTTTATGAGCTATAACCTTAGGTACAAAATGGTCACCATGTACTCCACTAGGGAAGTCTTCAATTAGATCAATATTTTTTTCTTCTTTCATACATCTTACAAGAACCCCATTTGTATTCTTCCATGCAAGTTCATTCTCAATCAAGAGATACTTGTGGGAAATAATTTTGAGAGTTCTTTTATTCTTATCCAAGTTAGGGGGGACAATTCATATTTTGCAGCTAATAGATAATGTCTTTATACCATGGAAACATTTTATATTAACTCAATGAATCATTGACATTAAAAATAATAGTATTTACCTCAACAGCTTTCAAATTAGTCTTAGCCATGAGTTTGGCTAGACCCGACCCTCATACTAACTTCATGGTCCAAATATCCATGTCATACTCTTGACACTTCTTGACACACCTACATCACTAATAGATACTTTAGTCTGAGTTAGAATATCCTTCACCATGGTATGTAAGACATAAGCAATTGTCTCAAAATCCTTCTAGAGAGCAAAATCTTATTTTTCCATAATGTTTTAATTCAATTTATAGGCTTCTCATGACGTTCATTTATTTATAACAAGACATAACCAACAATATTATATGATGCAAAAGAGAATATCTAAAATGGCTTAGTGTAATTAGAGCTAGCCAAAATAGGGGTAGAATTTAAATCTCTTTTAATGCCATTGAACGCTTGCATAGCCTTTTATTCCCACTTGATGGTCAAGTCCTTATTTAGCATGGAGGTAATCAACAGATCAATCTCTAAAAATTTAGATACAAACCTCCTAATAGAGTTATTTTGTTTAAATAGAGATTGAATTCCCTTCTTTGATTATACGATAGGCACTTTATCAATGGATTCTATGATATGGGGGTCAATCATGATATCATCCTTGAACACTATATGTCCCAACAACTTAGCCTTTTTCACTCCAAAATGACATGTGTTTAGATTAAGAAAAATTCCAAACTCCTTGAATCTAATGAACACTTTCTCTATATATTACAAATTTTCTTCTCTAGTCTTGGGGTATGCAGTGATAACATCCTCATACACACACTATAAACTTGTTAATTATCCCTATAAAATAAAAATCTATTGCTTGTTAAAATGTTACACCAGCATTCATTAGCCCAAAAGCACCCTTGTGTAAACATAGGTTCCCTAAGGCATTGTAAATATGGTCTTGGGGCACTCATATTCCCTTACCACAACCTGGTTGTACACTGAGAAACCATCTAACATGGACAACATCTCTAATCTAGTAACACTCTATAATAGGTCATACATATTGGGTAGAGATAATTTCCCTTCAAAAAATCTTTGTTTAGATTATAAAAAACCACACATAAGTGGATGCCACCATTTTTTTTTACAGGGACTAAATTTACAAGACATGATGAATAACTAATAGGATGAGTGATACCACCATCCCTTAGCTTCTTTAATTCATCCTGCATCTTGGTAACCAGGATGGCATTAATAGGTCTTTATTTTTTCCTTAAAAACATGCTATCAAGATTTAATGTGATGACATGTTGTAACCCTGTATGATTTAAACTCAAAATAGGATGATGCTAAAAAACCTTGGTACTTTCTTAACAAATGCATGTAAACTTGTTTCTCAACTACACTTAGATGAGTACCTAGCGAAACCTTCCTTGGATTCTCATTAGAAACCTAATTATGCTCAATCATGTCCCTTAAGATAAATTAATCTTAAATTTTAATTATATTTTCTCTATCAAAGATGATTCCAAACATACCAATCCTCTTTGAAGCATGTTTATCTTTAGTTGAATAATTTCCTTCCCAGATAAGGTTTCCTTTCCATCACATAACTAAACAATAGATTCTAATTATATAAGATGATTATGGAATTTAAATTAACACTTTAAAACCCTTCTTATCTAATCATTATTATCAAACACTTGCTAATGATGAACATTATCTATAACTAAAGGTGTGATAAGCACCTCTACTTGATATTTCCAATGAGAGCTCATACTTACAATATCAAACTAATCACCTAACACTGTAAGATTTTCATCTTCTTTTTTGAAACTCTTATCATGATAATGAATGTTGAATTCATTAAAGAATTCAATAAAATCCCAAAATTCATTCATGTACTATTTCAACCTTTAGTTTTTTGTCCCATAAGCATTGTAGACTTACTTAACCACTAGCTCAAAATCACCCTTTACAATCAGGATTTTACTTCCATATTCACAACCAAATCGTAAACCAAGCAAGAGTGCCTCATACTCAATAGTATTGTTTGTACACTCAAAAGAAAACTGAAAATAAAACTTAAAACATTTACCATTAGGGGCATAGAAGACAACCTCAGCTCTATTTCTAAGATTAGAGAAAGCCCCATAAAATTATATCTTTCAAACATCACCTTTACTATTAAGTTAAACATCAAGGGTAGGAGGTTGTCTATCAGTATCCACATTCCCAATTAGGCTACCCAATCCCACATCTATGTACAACACTTCACTTAGATCATGTTTTGGGTCTTTAATGACATGTAACATCTTTGAATATATATAAATTTTTACCATCTTACCCTTCAATGGAATGGTGACATAAGAAAATTCCATCTATACACTTCAACACATGCTAGAAGCCCACGTAAATGACATTATCATCACCTACATAGGCAAGTAGTCCACAACTACCACATCCATATTCAAACACTTAGATTCACTACCAACTGTACTTTCAACCCCTTGATTTGTCCAACAACTAGAAATTCTCATGATTTCATGGAATAACACTTGCCAAAGATTGATGTAATCCTCACTTTGAGCTCATTTAGGATAACTAGGAGCATCACATTGCAAGAAGCACCAGAATTAAACATACAATTGTAGATAATCAAACTATTGATTAATAGGGTTATATAAAATGGGTCTACATTTAGCTAACATTCTACCAAGGTAGTTCCCAAATAAACCTCTAGAGTCAGTTCAACAACCTCCTTTGATTTTTCATCTTCTTCCAGGGGTATTAGTGGTAAGTCAATTTTATTTGCAACTGATTCCTCACCAAATACAACTTTCAACTATACTTGCAACTAATTACTTAAATTCCCTCTTTGTATGCTCAATTATTCACAAGAACTCAATAAGTGGTACAATGATTTTCAGTTGGCTCAACACTTGGGCTATATCACACATGCCATATTGAGGAAGAGGAGTACCTAGTGTAAGGGTGATAAAATCTTCAACTAGAATACAATCAATCAAAGACTGAAGTGGATTAGGCTAGGATGGATTTTTATTTTTAACAATAGACTTCAAAGGCAATTTATTTTTGTCATCATTTAGAACATTAGGATAATGGATAACAAGTGTAATCTATTCCTGGGTGGAACACCTCTTAATTTAGTAGCTTAGGAAATAGGTGCTAGTTTGGAAGCATTTGGGACTACTATAGTTTTCTTCTTTTCCTTACTTGTATCCCCTACCTTTGGAGTTGGAGGGGTAGTATCTTGAGGAGCAAAAAATTGATACTTGATTCTCAGGTTATATTCCTTCTCTTAGGTAATTGATGCATTAATTAGTAGATATATATACTCAACTAACAAAGTTACCTCATCATATTTTTGGAGCATCATCAATCTTAAAAAGTAAAAAATATGAATGGGCAACTCATATGCTTGTGCCTTATTATTATTATAAGCATATTTTCAAGTGAGTACATTTAAATTTTCAACGTCAATCCAAAATTGATAAATAGTAGTAATACTCAACAATTCTATGGAGGTAGTCATTTTATTTTAGGGACTTCGATAAGTGAGCATCAAAATGTCATCTTCAGAAGCTGCAGACTCAAGTTCACTTACATCTTCATCAACCAGTTCAGTTGTTTCACATGGAAGATGTGGAATGAAGCACTTGTCACACCAATTAACATCAAGGTCATAACCAAGTACATTCACTTTGGCATTTAAAAGATCAGAGACTTATTTTCCATCCCGTTTAGTTTTATTTCTATTTATTCTTTCATTATGTGCAAGCTTCTTCCCTTTGTCATTTTCTTGATTGTGGAAAGAAGTTCTCTCTTGTGCTTGATTTGGATTTTAATCCCTCTCTTGACAAGTAGACACATGAGGGATCCCCTTTTCAGCTCTAGACAACTTGTAGGACATCTCTTTTATGGCATAAGACAAATTTTTAACAGTCTCCTCAAGATTGGTTATCTTTTTGGATTATGTATTTTTTTTATTAACCAATGTTATATCAGTTTGGTTATTCAAATGCTTTCCCAAAACCTTTATGTTATTTTAAATTTGGATGGCCATATGGAATGCTAACCTTAGGTTTTGAGGAGCCTTATCCCTCAAGTAATACACAACTTTCTTGTCAAAGGCATCATATTATTTGATCAAGTATGTTGTATCACTGGGCCTGATGTTCTCCGGTAGCCATATCATAGATTTATTGAACCATGTGCTAAAGTCCTACACATACTCATTTGTGTTATTTTTAATTTTCTCAAACTCGACCAAAAGGATTCTATAATCAATTATATCACCATACTATATTTTGAAAACATTTTTCATCTCTTCCCCTAAATCAATGTATCCATGGGGAAGGGAATTGAACCATTCTCATGCATCTTCTTCCATCATATTAAAAAACAATTTAATGCACACATCTTCATTCTCAACCTTATAACCATCAATGATATTGTGAAAATCTACCAAGTGTTAATCATTGCTCACTACATTGTTCCCTTGGAAGTTTGGAAGGCACTACCTTAATTCATATGGGATTTCATTGGGATAACCTTCCATCTCATCAAAGTTGATAGGTATAAATTAGTGGATTTGAAATGGAGGATGCTCATTTTCATCTTGGTATATATGCCTCATGAATAAATGATAAAGGGCTATGAGGGGGTGAATGAGCTAGACTTGATGGATCAAACATAGGAGGGGGTTTAGCTGGTTGAGAAGGAGCTAGCTAATAAATTAGACTATATGTTTCAAATTTGTGAGGAGAGATATGATAGTCCTCAATAATAAGGGTTTCAAAAACATGTTAAAGATTATCATAATCTTGACAGTCCAAGTAGTATTTTGCATCTGCACTATGCTCTTCAATAGCCCTAAAAACATGTCTCCTTCATATTTGATGTAACCTTAGGGGTGGGACAAGTTGTTTGGATGAGTCACCTTTGAAGGATGACCTCAATCTTTCCAACTTTATGGACAAAAAAATACTCAAAGTTAAAAATTAACTAAGATATTCAAAAGAGGCATTAATCTTTCTTGAAACTAGATAATAGAATCAGATTCACCACTAGAATCAAGATTCTAGAATATAACAATTAATAGACTGATTGTGATACATGCTTAAATTAAACTTACTAAAGCTTATTGATGAGATAAAGAGAAAAGAGATTGAAATTTTTATAACAATATTCAAAAGGAAAAAAGATATCTTCAATTATGAAATACTTATATCTCTTTACAATAATTCTCAATAACACACATAACCATGATCAATTATGCCCTTGATAATAGTGCTAGTAAAGTGTGCAACATTGATGAACCAAAGATAACCAAATCAGTGTAAAGATATGCAAAGAAATTTTCAACATGAAAAATTGGCATCTCTCTGCAAGAGTCCCCAATAACAAAAGTTCCATAGGTGTCTTTAGCCCCTGGCAGTGGTACTAGTTGTGTGTTGGTTCCTAGTTATACACCTCTTATGCTCAGTCTTGCACACTTAAATAAAATGGATAACAAAGATGAAAAACCCACTAGTATGTCATTATAGTTAGGGGTTTGTCATCTAGAATGAACCAAATTTAGAAAATGACTCAGAGGCACCTAATGAGGGTATGGTCACCTCCCTACTACTTATGGCTCTGCTTGAACCAAGGTGAGAAGACCAAAGGGGTAGCTTTCTCATAAGGAGAGATTTTTCAATTCATTCTCCCTTAGGATTTTTAACTTAAATAGTGATAGATTTGACAAGGGCACAACCACATTTGTTCACTCCACCTAAAAAGGCTTGTCACATAGACTAAACAAATATAGTAAGTCATATATAAGCTACTAAATACACATTAAAAAAGTTCATGCAACCTTCATTCTAAAGAATTTATCAACAACTAAGAGATGAAAAGAAGATTTCACTACTCAGCTTTAAAGCACAAACTACAAACACATGTTATATAGGAAAGGTTTTATGCATTTGCATGGCTAATAATAATTATAATATGCAATTGGGTGTATTATTTCTAGGTTGCGACAAAGTAGGATAGGTAGATGATTTTTAAAAAGGAGGGTGATATTCTAGTGTGTTTTCAAATGACAGGGTATCTTGTAGTATTCATAAATATAATTTATTTGCAAAGATATACCAAAACACATAACAAGCTAATGGGAAATACCAAATTATTCTTGAAAGATCAAAACATACCCTCAAACTAAGATTTCAAAAAACTCTTCCCTATCAAATCCATAAACCTATGGTGACCTAACAAGTTATCTAACAAGATATTCTTAACCCTCTATGCAAAAAGGGGTTTATAACCTAGATCTATGCCCAAGATGAAAACCATACGTAAGCACAAAACTAGATAGCCAATCAACATAGCATGTAAAATATCATATTGCATTTCATCAACAATAAAGGATAATAACCACAAGAAATTTCATTAACTTGAAAAGAGATCTTATACACTTCAATGTTTTAAAACACTGCCATGGGGACAAGCATGGTGAATTTTCTCCATGTTAAAGAGGGGAGACATATAAATATGCTCTAAAATATTGATAATGGTTTTACAAATAAAAACACCTTAGCAAAGGAAGCAAAATATACATAGTAGTGATCCCAAAATTTAAAATAACTTAGACTCAAAGAATAGCAATGACCCAAAAACAATGACCAATAACCCCCTTGAATAGAAGAAAAGCCTTCTATTTATACATTTTGAATTTTTTGTATTTTCTGGTGCCAACTTGTTTGTGAAGATAAAATATTCATATCCTTGGGCCTGATAAAGTCATAACATTTTTTTGCTTAAGTGGTTGTAGGTACCCGATTGAGTCGCCCATATTTAATCTCTATTAGGCCTAGAAGGACTTATTTTATACTTTGCAATAAATAATCAAATATCCATGTAAGACAATATGGGGACAAGCGTCCAAAAATAGTGGTGTGGTTAAGCCTCGATGAGGGGGGTATTGAAGCCAATTATGACCCTTTTCTCTATTCTTGCATGCCAACATGAACCAATAGGGAACAATCAATATAAAAGAGCTCAAAATATATTAATTAAACCATTTTAACTATAAGGAGCATTAATGCATAATAGATAAAAAAATGATTTGTGCAAGTATCTTAATTGTTTCTCCATTTTTCCATGCATCCTCCCATGTTTCTCATCCTAAATAGAGCCTATTATCTTGTGATGATGGAAATTGGAATGCTCTAGCTATAATAGAGGCATATGATCGTCTGTGGCCATTTGGAAAGTGTGTTATGGGGTAACTTTTAGACCTTCTCCTACACTTTAGGTTCTTTCCCATTGTGAATGAACTATTAATTTTAAATTTAAAGCCAAATATCACCATATGTTAACACATAACAACCACATTAGGTCCATCTAGGCATTCACGGGGCTTAAAAATGATCAAACTCAGTTGGCTCAAATCTTGCCACTTATCACTTACTGATTTATCTCAAGAATTTTAGATACTTCTGACTGTGATAACCGACACATGCTATGCCATGTGGTACTTATCCATTTATTTCAAGTTCTCAAGTGGGGCCCTTCAATTTGGCTGACTACGTTAGTGCCACTTATTACTTTTCACAAGCATTCAGGACCCTCCCTAAATATGTGTTTTTTTAGTAGGCCATCACAACCTTGCTTGGACATGCGTCGCCTTTCTATTTCCCTCAAGAACCTTATTAGCAATTGGAAAAAAAAAATTATTAAATGTGCAGCTCAGATGGAGCCACACATCATCCTTGGAGGTAACCTGTCAATCTTTGGGCACATCTTTACAAGGATGATACATGCCATCATCTTGTAAGTCCTGTGGGGATATGCATTTTCATTTTAGGCTCTTGATGGAATCCTTTGGATTGCTAAAAAGGAGTAGTATGGGCTTGACACGTGTCCTTTGGAAGGACGTGCCGCTCTTTAGAAGGCGCCTTTGAGATCCTACCACCTACCAGCTTTGTGGGTTCCCTGTGACTTTTAACCTTTTCTACATCATTGATCTTGACATGAAATGTTGGATGGATACTATTGATCTCCATGTGCAGGATTAAATACATTTAGTTGATCCTTATGTGCAAGGTCGAGTACAGACCATTCATCTTTTTTAAGAAGGTTGAACACTATTCATCGATCTCTACCTAGCTCATCATGGTTGTAACACATATCACTACCACACTCGACTTAAACCCTTTGAAAAGTTTTCTTTCGTTCATGCCATCAATCTACAGGATACATAATCGATCATGAACCATTGATTTACTTGTTAGCTAGTCAAGATCACAACACTTGTCCTCACATCACTAGATCTATTGCCACTTTATCGAAATCTTGACAATTGTCGATCTCACGTTCTCTTGCAAAGTCGCTTGCCACTTTGACCTTTTGCTCTTCATTTGATCTTCATTGTACGAATGAATGCAGATCATCAATCATGAAAATTGACCTTTTAACTTAGGTGAATGTCCATGGACCGTTGATCTATGAACCAAGCTTTTGTGATCTTGCCACCTATCAACCTTGCAATCAACTTGAAACATTTAATGATTTTTTAAATCCTAATGGTTATTTTTTGCGGCTTAATCTTGACATCCTTACGCACATTCTACTTTACTAGTTTTGATATCTTAGATCTTGAGATATCATGGACAAAATGCCCGTACAGAAAATTCAAATAAAAGTACCGAAAGATTGAACTTTGAAAATTCTCACACAAAATCTCCGAAGAAAAGCTTATGAAGGTTTGACTCGAAAATTCGTGGACCAAATGTCCGAAATCTAGTGCCACACAAAAAGTCTAAAGACTTCGGTCTTTAAAAGTTTTGGACAAAATGTCCGACTTGCACTTTCCTGATTTAGCAAAAAGTTCAAACAAGTTGAACTTGTGTCCTTTTTGCTACTTGTTCCTTCTTGTGCCATATACTCCTGCATACTTCTTTCACCCCAACTACAACTCATCAAGGGCTCTGTTATGATTCGAAACTTGCACCCATGGATACTCTGCGGTGTGGGGGAACATTTCAGTGGGGTGCTGAGCGGGAAGGTCCTACGCGGGGCGTAAGAGTCTACAACATTGGGCACGGAACTATTATCGTTCAGCTGATGTCAAGGGTACAAACGTAATATCCTACGCACAAGTGCGGAACCGTGTTGGTCAAGCCTGAAGAAGACCTCAGAAAATGGTGCACATAAAGATTGGATATCTCGTGCGCTATTTATAGTTCATAATTGGTCTTTGCGCTCCACCTCTACTTGATCATTAGGGACCTAGGGTTCTGCATCTTGAATCCACATTGCTTATGAATCATGTGCTCAAGGATTTTGTACTGCGTCACACATCAAGGACTTATAATAGGCACAACCCTTCATTCTGCTTCTTCATAGACCTGCGCTTGACTAACTCGAGTGCAAGCACAGATTGAAAATGCCTGCACACGTTTAATTTGAGTGCTTGAGATCCCGCAGGCGTGCAACTCCCCTTAAGTTATGTGCCAAATATTTCTACACTGAGGCGCACATTAAGAGCTCCTGATGGGCGTGAATCATTATTTTACTGCTGCGCAGACCTGTGCCTGATTGTTCTGGGCACGAGCACGAACAGGGAATGTCTGTGCATATTTTCCTTGAGCAGCTGGGACTTTGAAAACGCACAACTTTTCTTACGGTCTTGCACAACTCCTGCGCCTACTGGGGTTGACTTAGAAAGTTCAACAGGCTCAATTGCTGCGGTGTTAAAAAATTTCGAACGCATAAATCCCTTATATGGCATGGCTCTTGAAAATATTCTCCTGTCCACGTACGCATACATTTACACAATATGTCCAACTGTCATGTTGCATTTGAAACCATTGCATCCATGGCGCGTTGAAGACCTCCACGCTGACACATACACCTAGTAAGAAACCGAGCACCAACAGATTGGTGTTGATCTTGTTTTCTCTTTAGCTACCTATACAACCTATGTTGGTTGTTATGAGAATGATGGTTGTGTTTTATATTTATTCCATTGTTAAAGATATGATATCATTATTATGATCTTTGATATAATATTATTAAATGGAAGTCTCCTTTATGGACTTATGTTGTTTGTGAAATAATGGTTGGATTATTTCAATAAGATTCTTTTTCTTATTGTTTTATTTTGTTGTCCATTGTCTATATTGTGTTTAGGTGGGTTAAGGAAGGGTAAGAATAGTGCTTGTGTTTGGTAGTGTCATGTGGTTTACTGATATTATTTACTACATATCATAAAGGCCTTTATAAGGTGTGAGAAAGGGAAAACATTTCTAGACTGGTGTTTTAGAAGGATAGTGTATTTCATGGGATGAGAGATATCCAAAAAACTTAACTGAATTATTATTTTTTAAGTGTTGTATCAATCGAAAGAATTTAACTATTGATCTTATATGAATATGGGGATGTTGTTTTAATTATGAATTTGTAGTCCCAACTAGTTTTTTGATTTATTATTGTTTCTATTGATCACTATTGACTTGGTTATATTCTAAATTATTAGATTATAATTCTTTCTATGTTTAGAAGTCTGAGTCATTATTGTTAACTATTGCCCTGTATAAACCTATTTATCTTCCACACTTTTTAAAGTTATTCATATTTATAATAAAATGAGGAGATATATTATTTTTAGCTCGGTATAGAATTATCAATAAAAATCCAGTGGGTTTATTCAAAGAATAGTATATACATCAATTAGAAGATTCCTCAATACCAATCGTGGACAATATGCATTCATTGTGAGGGTGAGGTGGGGGAACATGGAACCAAATAATCTACTTATTCAATATCTATTCCATGGAGTGATGAAAAACCAATTGACGAGAAATCAAATTTTGTCATGTTCTTACATGCATTTCTATTTTATAACATTAAGAATTGAGGACTAATTATGATGGATTTAGGATTAATATAATTTTAGGTTAATCTTATATTATGATGATAAAACATATGTTAAATATTATTATATTATATTTTCATTATGAAAATAAAATGGGTAGTTAGCATGTACATGAGAATATAGTTCAAACTTAATATGCCTTATATGGATAAGAAATGAAACTCGGACTATCATTTGAATTAAATAATAAATACTCAGAAGGATGTTATCTCTATTTCCTTAAATGAATACCTTGTTAGATGATTATTTCACGTTAATAGCTTCTAATTATAGAAAAAAGGAATATGAACTTAATGTATTTAATAAATCATTTGAATATTTTTTATCATGACTAAAATTAAATCATTATACTTTAATATCTGAAATCATATGTTATAGATAATTGTTATATAAATTAATATTTTTTCTTATATCTAAATAAATTGTTTATTTGAAGGATGAAATAAAAAATATTAACTATTTATACTATGCATGCAAATGAATTATTAATTCTTAAAATAAAAATAATAATCTATATCTAATTGATAAATATAATTTATCAATATCAAATTATATTGACCTAACTTATAACCTTATAAAACTAGGATCATTTTTTTTAAATTAATAACTTTTTTTATATATCTTATACTATATACTTTTGGATTTAAGTACCTAAAATAATTCGCACGTTGATTTCTAAAATATGTGATATATTTTAAAGCTTAGATTGTCTTTGATATCAATCAATGTATTGTTTGCCAAGTGAAAAACTGACATAAGAACTATATTCTTTATCGATCTCTCTAAACTGCCGATTGAGGGCTTCACAGATCACCCATTTTTTAGTTTACTATTCTAGGAAAAAGCAAAAATGTGGAGATATTTCGAATAATTTTCACCCAATATATTTTCTAATACGTGCCTTGAGAGTCCGTATCAAAGCCTTAGGACGTCACTCATTTATAAAATTAGTCGTTCTCATCCTGATCTTACTTTTCGACATGGAGAGCTTTTTAACGTTAATTACTTAGGGAATCTTCATTTATCTTTACCTTATTCAAGTAGCTCACTCTAGCCTTAGATGATAATTCAGACTTTGTTGGATAATTTATACTTTACGAGCCTAAGCATTTCAAATTTCAAGACACGTGTCCTATTTTTAGTAACTCAGAATTTTGTAGACAAGATACAAGATCATTAATATATGTGAAATTAATTTGAGTATTCAAGAAGATACAAGATCATCACATGTGGTGAGGTGTGGCTATTTCGAACTCTCACAATGCTTATATCCTCTATATATTGCCAGCGAATATCAGGTCGCGAGGCTTTGAGGACATGAAAGAGGCCCAGCTAAGATTGTTTTGCAACCCTGCATAGGATAAAATCCCCTTTATCTTTAAAAGCAATTAAAAAGTTATGAGAATGAAAAATCATGACGCATGGCATGTTGCGATTGATTTACATTCTCGCAGACATTGAACTAGGAAAGTGTGAGCACACAAAAATGTGTTATACGGAACTCAGAAATTTCTTCGACATATTTCAACTTGCATGGTAGAAAGAACAAAAGAACACACCATGTTAGACGTAGTGACAAGTGGCATAGTGAGTAGACAATAATATACGTGGACAAAATGATTTTAAATTTAAATACTTTGAAGATGCCAATTGAGCCCACCTTAATGGTACAATTCAGTCATGGGAAAACCTATTTAAACTAAAGCCATTAACGCCTTTAGTGAATGTCTAAGTGGAAGTGTGTCTTCGTGCCAATAATTATAATGTCCCAGTCCGCGATATTGTAAGTTAAGTCAATATTACATGATTACATTATATTAGAATTGGATAAATGTGAAGGCCCCTTTTATTGTAATAAATTAATAACTAGGTCTAATTAAAGATTTTATTGGATGTCTTTTATGGGGAAGTTTGTAAGTTATATTTAATATGGAGAAGTTTTTTAGTTATATATATATATGTTCTTATATATTTTGAATTAAATTGTGAGTTTTGGTTTAGTTATGAAACAATTTAGATAGATTGTTATTTTGTGGGTTTACAACACGGATAGCAGATTGTAAATTGGTAGTATTGTCATATCTTGTCTATATTATCCATATTAATTTTATAGGATTAATTATGGAATTTTATTGAGGCAGCTTTTATACAATCATGTTGGTGTGGATGTGTGTGTTAGGTATAAATTAGAAATAAATAATGAACAATTTCACAAAATCACAATAAAAAATATATATGAATAAAGAAAAATAAATTAAATTAAAATACATAACAAGAAGACATAATTTAACCAATTTGGGATATATCCACCAAGAAACACTTGCTCAAATCTTATTACAAGCCAACAGAAGTACAATCCACTTTCTGATTAGTCTTCTCACAATTACTATGCACAAATATCATTTAGATCTTTGCTCAACAAACTCTCTTGAATTCACACACTTTGTTCACCTTTGAAACACTTTTTAAACTGATGTATTACATATTGTATGTCCATTTATAATACATCAATAGGTAACCAACAAAGCGGTTTTGCAAAACAATAGATACAAAAACCATGGGCCAAGTCAAACCATAACAATTCCCCATCAGTCATGGGTGATGACACCTCACACATACAAGTATAGATAAACCACATATCTATACTCTTTAAAAAGGGGTCCAAAAATTTTCACATGAGACAAGTTTTATACATTCATGTCTGTGTGGATGTGTATGTTAGGAATAAATTAGAAATGAATGTGGAACCCCAATGAAAATAAATTAATATTGTACATTACATTTTAACTTACCACATTTGAAATACATTGTAATGTGGACATAGGCTCCTCAACATAATTGTGTGGATCCTTAACTTTGGGACACTTTGATCATCTTATTTTATTGACTCAAGAGAAAGAAAAAAAAAATAGTTTTTTAAGAACTTTATAAAGGTATTACACAATGATATCATATCATGGTTGATCACTTTTGGCATTTTAGACTAACCATGCATTTTATAGAGTTATGTTTATAACAAATTTTTAAATTTTTTAAGAAGTGCTTTCATTGAAAAATTAATTAGACCATTTCCTCTCTTTTATTTAAGGAAAACATGGTGGACTGTGAGCGAGATAGATGGGAAAAAGGACCTAAACCTTTGATTTTTTTTTCATTACTAATATTTTAGAGGTATAGAATAGGTTTTACTAACATGACCCACTGATTTAGAAAGACTTGATTGGTTCAGAGTCCTTATAGCTAGGATGCCTCCAAATTAGAATCTTATAAAGGAGAAAAGTCGTGAACCATTTCAATAATAGGAATATGAACATGGTGTTAACCAAATCATGACCCTCACCTAGGCCATTATAGAGTGCCCACTAGGGGATGTCATGGTAATCTTAGCATGCATCAAATCTTGGACAGGATCACTCATGAGCTAAATAAAGTAAGTTCCACAAGCATTAATGAATGAGACTTTGCTAGGTATGTTGAATCTTGGTTAGTTAATATAAAATAAATAATTTTGATTGAGAGACTTTTCCATCAAAATTAGGGCCATTTTATCTATTTTACACCTAACAAATGAATTGTTTATGACATGGGACTACCAATAGAGAATTGAAAGCCTAGACTTGTCAACAGTCACTTGGGATAGGTTGAGTGACTATTATAACACCATTATTTATTTGATACTTACATTAATGATAGAATCAATGAGTTCTATAATCTCAGGTAATAGGACTAGAATATATAGGAATATGATGCACATTTATTAAGCATTCTCAAGTATGTGGTATAAATTAAATATGAGCCAACAAAAGATAATAGATATATATTAAAGGAATTTTTTTATTCAATTGGGAATAGAGTTCCAAAATTTTAACACACTACTGAAGCAAAAGTCATGAGAAAATATTTATTGTTATAGCAAGAAGTCACAAAATATAAGTTGTAAGAGCACTATAAAGCCCATAAAGAGACACAAAATAAGGTATTTAGTCTCTATACACATGTTAGATATTAACATCATAAAACATAATAACAGTAATGTCATTAATACAATCTCTCTCGATATGGACATCAATGAGGATAATCTAAGGATCAACCCTGTAACTCAACAAGTGGTTAACTAAAGCATGTTCAAACTCCTTAAGGATAAACTATGCAATTTGATCGAGGGATATGATAATAAAAGTGAAATACAATACGAACATTATCACGTGTTCTATTTTTGGTCGACCACTTTGTTCATAATAATGCCCACAACATTCATATACACCACTAGCTTAGGATCAATATAAAAATGATGGAAATGATGGTCATAGCTACTGGATTCATGTAGTTTTGATAGATTCTAGGTTGGAAACTAAGCTAATATTGAGGAAACTATAGGCAAGATTCTTCATTATAGTGTTTTTTTTATAAAACTAGGTTCTAGTAGTAATTTTATTTCACCTATTATTATTGGAAGTTATGGCTTCATAAGCACACAACTAGAGAGATTAGGTATCATAGAGATGGCTTCAGGTGAAAATAAATACACTACTTTTATGGTAAGGAGATGTCATTTAAATTTTGTGAAGCTCATCACTCGGGTGGCTATTTATTGAAATACTTTAGGTTCATATCATATAGTGTTAGGAATGGACTCATTAGAAATCCATAAGCCAATGATGATTTTTTTTCAAAACCATGTGATATTTTTGGATGATAATATTTAGACAATATAAATTGAATGGATTGGAAGACCCATTTCCTTTATCTTTAATGCCACCATGTAACATAAATGTTCAATGAGAAGTGCTTGTCAATTCTATGTTTTTAGCATCTTAGAGGGTGGCGATGGACCACCTTTGAGTGACCTCCCAATTTTACAAACATTTATGGATTTTTTTATTGAAGAGTCTCTAAGATTACCACATAAGAAAAAAAATCATTTCTCCATCAAGTCATAACTAAGGTTATTTCAAATGCCCCATAAAGGATGACAACATTTGAATTATGTTAATTAAGGCAACAACAACAAGATCTGATTAACAAGGGATTCATGAGACCTACTATGTCTCCATAGGGATCACCAATCATCTTTGTATATAGTAAAGTTGTATCTTTGAGACTATACACTAAGTAAAAAATATTGAACAATACAACCATTAGAAACATATATTCCTTGCCAAGGATATATGATCTATTTAAACAAATGAGATAATATCAAATTTTATCTAATATAAATTTCCTATCAGGTTATCATCAACCTAGAATTAAGGAAGGTGACATATATAAGATAGCATTTGGCATTTTATATGATCATTATGAATTTATAGTGGTGCCATTTGGGCTCAAACATACACCATCAATGTTAAAGAGTCTCATAAACAACGTATTTCACAATTATGTAGATAAATTTGTGATAATCTTCCTTTAAAATGTTTTGATATATTCACAAACTAAATAAGACCATGAGATACATTTGACATAGGTTTTAAAGTTTTTACGAGAATTAAATTTCTATGATAAAATATCAAAGCACACATTATTCAAATAACAAGTGAAATACTTAAGGCACATAGATTTTTGAAAAGTTATTGATGTTGATATAGTAAACATTAGTGCCATAATGATATTTCCAACACCTAGAAGTGTCTCATAAGTCTACAATTTAATGGGACATTTGGTGTATTATATAATATTCATTGAGAAATTATCATGAATTGGATACCCAAGCATGTAATTATAGATAAAAGGAAGGAAATTCATATAGACTAAGTAGTGTGAAGAAGACTTAAATAAGTTCAATGAGTTGTTAACAATAACATCCATTTTATTACTAACAGACATGGATAAGGATTTAATTATTTAAATGGGCGTGTCTACTAAGGTAATGGGAATAGTTTTAATTTATCAAAGCTGAGTAATTACATATGATTTATGAAAAAACAAGATCGTGATCTTAGTTATAGGAATCATGATGTAGAACTTTTGTTAGTAGTGCATATTATGAAAATATGGAGAGATTAGTTTCATGCCCTAACACACCCCATTATCAAAATGAAAATAGGGAACACTATTGTGAAGAAATATTTATGTATGGTCCATACCAACATTAGAAACTCTGATATTAATTGAATATGCATAAGGCTAAGGTTGGTTTCAATGTCTAATTATTTCATACAAGTTCCCAAAGGGATAAAACCAAGTTTGTGCATCATTCATGAATTATTTATCACCTTTGATTCTCTTATTTAATATTAAAATGTGTATTTAATATCATGTTCTCAATAAATGGATTAATGTGACTAATGAATATTGTAACTTATTTAAGCTTTAGTTTACAACATCCATTCCCAAGTTTTCAAATTTTCATTATGTTCCATTCATAGTGAAATATTTTACAATCTCATTCGCTCATAGTTTACCATAATTATAACCAATGTATTATAGGTTCTAAGCATATGGATTCATGAGATCACTTCATGTGAAGGCATATTTTTAACTTTGAAATTTGGTGTTCAAATAAATTTTTTGATGTTTAACGAAATAATGAGAATTGTTCATGTGTAAAAATCTCATAAACACATGACAAATCAAGTTTTCATGAAAATTTCGAAGTCCTTTGAGTTCCAAAACATGGGGATTGTAACATGTGGAGACATAGTGATCACCCAGAGTCTAAGGGAAGAAACTACATAATAATTACTCAAAAGGTTCCTAAGCTCCGAATATCATGCCAAATCTAAAACCATTGTTAAACTATGACTCATAAGATTAAGGTAGGTCCATTACATTCAATATTATGAAGTTAGCTAGATCATGAAAAGTGGTAGAATCATGTTTACTAAGGTCTTATAATTATTAATCACATTTTAAATGTTATATGCCTCCATATTAATGAGATTCATGTATGTGTCACCATCCCATATGTTATGGGATTGACAGGATAAATTACATTTACAAAAGTTGTAAGTTTTCTAGATTAACAAGAATAGTCCATGTCACTAAATCTTGTTAACCCAAAACTTTAAATCAAAATTACATTGGTATAAATTTATTATGTGTGGATTCTATAGATTCATCCATGTGTCATCATATTAGAATCCTAGAACCTATAAACAAGAAGATACAAAATCACCATATACCAATTTCCCTAGGATCATGATATTTGTCCATATGGCACTATCTCATGCATGTAGAGCCTCTCAGAAAAGGTAAAAAATTTAAATTTTGAATCATTTATGAGTCCCTTAAACCATAATAGGATGTAAAAAATCATTAACTCAAATCTCATAAAATATATAAAGTAAAATTATAAAGTAAAAGATTGTAGATATACAATATTAAAATAATTGTCATAATCTTGGAGATGCATTTCCAATGTGTAAATGAAATATTTGATAGTTAGGATAAAGTATTAACAAATTGGGAATATACACTTATTTAAAAGTGATGATTGAGAATTTATAATTAATATAAAATCATCACATGGTAGAAAATACACCTACCAAAGCTGACTTGTCAATTTAAAATTAAAACATGAAGTAGAGCTCAATGTCATTTTTTCATTAACTTTACATGAACATACAATTCAAGTATCAATATTTGAGTAGTATATGTAAAATAATAATAAAACCTTATCACTTTGACATTAATAAATGAGATGCAATCTATAAATTCAATCCATCAAGACTTCAAGAGTCTTGTGTTTTCCTACTAGATAATTTATGAATCAATCTAACTAAGCTTCCTAGAAATTATATAAAAAAATAATGGCTTCTTCATCTCAAGAATTTAAAGAACCTCCTTAACAATGTAATATTATAGGGGAATATGATTAATATTATCAATAAATTTTTTTTCCCTCAGGAAGGATACTCAAGTCTCCTTAAATTTGGTGTAACATTGAAACACCTCAAGGTTGTGGGAGACCTATTGGAGAGGAGAATCTCTACATTAAATGGATATATTCCTTTCACAACACCAAAAAATAACCATAAATATAATTGATTTAAAGGAAATGGAATAGAAGGATATTAAAGCTAATATAAAAAAGGTGATGTACAAAGAGAAACTCCACAAGTTTACTTTAATCTTCACTATGAAAGGTAATTTTCAAAACTCATCTCAACACCCAAAGTTTTCCTGACAAAAGTGCTTCAACATGAAGGTAGGATGCAATGTATTTATCAAGGTAAGTTAATAATAAGTCTAATCATAGACATTAATACTCTTAATTACACTTAAAGACTCACAAAACAACTAGCTACAAATAATGTGACCTTCTAGAAAGTAGATTGATTATATAAATCATGAAAGAGAGATGAACACAAGGAGAGATAATTATCATTGCATTTTAACCATGAAATACATCACATGATTAAGCAAGAATTTGATAAATTTAAACCATATTGAAATATTTATTCAAAGGAAAAATAAGCATTAAAATTATCAAGGCTTCTCCATACCAAATGTGGATAATTACAAGGCCAAAATTGGCAGCTTATATAGATAAATAAGCTAGAGAGGGGGGCAATAGAGGGGGAGGTTTCTAAGTGACTAGTGTGAGTTAAAAATAAAAAAGGAGTTATGGAAATATATTAGAATAATTATAATTACATGTGTCTCTCCTATGAATATCCTCCATCATCTAAGTGGCATAGGAGTTAGAATCTCATCTTGACACCTTGGTCATCTTCTTAAAAATTACCCTTATTTTCATAAGAAGAGTGAAAAATTGGATTATTCATTATAAAATATATATGAACTACTTTTATATGTGTTTTATAATATTTATAAATCATGTAAAAACTATTTTGGTTAGACAAATTAGTGTAAATCATCATTCATATGCTCAGATGTCTTAAAACCCCTTCATCTACCATGTGTAGCTTTATCAAAGTGATTAAAAACATGAGTTCATATTATCCAATGAATTATCTCTCCATGTATGGAATATTTACATCATAATACATTTAAAAACTCACTTGGAGTCATAAAACTCTTCTTAAGGCTTCACTTTACACCTTTTGTTCTCATTAGACCTCTTTTCCTTATATCCCTAAAATCATGTAAATCTCATTTTGTTGGATAGTGTATAGATGTTAATGAAACAAAAAGGATATATTTGAGGATAAAATATGTATTTTAAACTCCATCCTAAATTTTAGGTTCTGAGAGTGAGTGTAAGTTCCTTTTTCTATTATTCTCTTCTCCTAATTAGGCCTCAATTAGGGCCCCTTACCTAGAAGACTAATTTACTGATCCATATCTCTCACATATGTGTAAAAGCAAAAAAATGTATTTTTTTAACTTCAAATATCCTATCACTAGCCTGCATGTCAAATTTGAGGGCCTAGGACTATATGCAAGTGTGATAACTATGAAATGGTCTTGAAACCTAGTCTCTTTTTGAGCCTATTAAAGACTGCCTTCAAAAATAAGGTTTGTTTGATAGATTATAGGATTTATTTTATATGTTTTTATAATTTAATAGGTTAAATAAATCCCAAATGACCATTACCAATATTTTTTATGTTTATGACTATCCAAAACCCTATGAAACACAAAACACCCTTGCAAAATATGGCATTTAATGTAATTTGCATAATTGTAGGTACAAATGAAGTACATATCGAGAATATAATTTGAGTCTAAATTTTTTTTCAAGAGGTTACAAGATCAAACCAAGTTAATTTAATGTACTTGATATTTCAATCTTTCACATTGGGTGTCTACTAGGGTTTTAGGAGGGTTTAAACTTGTTTTGGTTCTTAGCATATGTTCATAAACCCTAGGCCCCTCAAAAGCTAAACCAATGAAAAAAATATAACATAATATATCCCCATAAACTATCCTTAGGATATCAAGTCTCTATGCATCCTTTATGTTCAATTGTGAGTGAAAACAATTAGCTATAGGGTTGTCAACATGCCATTAGAGAGGGGTTTGAGTTCTTGAGCTATATTCATGAAGATTTAATACCCAATATAACAAATGATTCCAAAATATTTAATTGTGATAACCTAATTATCATCCTTAAAATTTATTTTCTCCATGCATAGTGTCAGGGTCTCATGAAGCAAGATAAAGTTACTTTTATGTTGCAGTCCTACCTCAAGAAAATCTTGTGGTGGTCTCAAAGGTCAAAGTGTACTTATCTTTCTACTATTTATGATGAATCTTGGATTTTTTTGTATCATCTTCCACATTTTAATACCCTTATGAATCTATTTTACCCCAAAAAAGACTACTTGTTCTTGATTGTTCATATGGCTACATGTGTATGAGTTAGGCTCTATAAGCCTAGACAAGGTATAACAATGTTTATTTTAATTTAGATGAGTCCTAGAGTTATATGATTTCATATTATTTACATGAAACCATACTCAAATTTTTTGCCTTACCTAATACATGATCTCTTCATTTTAAACAAGCAACTTTATCTTAGCAATGCAAACATGCATGTGTATGATCTTATTGACTATGTATGCAGGGGTTTAGATGAATTTGTATTGAATAGATTATTTAGGTATCAATTCATATTTAATTTTATATTAAAGTGACTTAATTTAATTATTTATCCACTTGATTTAGGATTCAATGCTTCTTTTATACACTCTACCTTCTTTTGAGGATTGAAACTAACCTCTTTCTCGAGGAAACTTGTGACCATTATTATTGTATAAATACATTTTAGGTTTTAATTCTTCAGTGTGACACCTTTGAAAATATAAATAACTCTTGTTGTATTGTTGAGAGTTAATAACCTTCTCAAATTTCTTAAAACCCTTACACTCTCACATGTTCCTTACACATGTCCAATACATGGTTGTAGGTGGATACTTAGGGAAGAGTTGACATGAACTTTGAGTTTGATCTTATAAGAAACATCATGTGAATGTGTCAAAATTAATGGATTCTTCCTCTCATTTTTATATATGTTTCGTTGACCTTTCCATAGTGTTTCACAAGACATCCTTCTGGTCTTGAAACTCAAACCTGGGCATGGGTATTGGCATGTAGAATCTTTTAATGTTTTTAACTTAGTCATTTAAACCCATTATGGATATAAAATATATGGGATATATTCATGATTATATATTTTCTATAATTCTATATGGATTGATCTTTATAATAAAACCCTCTTGGAAAGACAATTAGTTATAGTCCAAAATAAAGACCTATAGGTCTGCCACCTGTAGGCATTCATTTTGCTTCCATAGGATAAAAGATAGCTTCTCAAGGCCTTTGAAACATTGAATATTTTATCAAATTTTATACCATTATCTATCACCTATTAATGATCCAATGTATTTCCTTCTAGGAATATACAACCTCAAATTTACCCATTCACATGTATAAACTATATATACAACTATTCTACATGTAATATTTGTGTATAGAATGGAGTGTATAGTATATTCATGATTTTGATGATGTCATGAAGTTTTTCAATATCATATGGGTGATTATAAGTCTATGTCACATTTATCCAATTTGATTGAACACTTTCAAAATGAAACCTAGGTTCATGGATATCCACCAACATGTTTGTACATGTTTGGGTGAATTAAACACATTCAATTCCTTGTGGAGAGTGTATTTGATCCTCATGATTGTTTGAATAAGATTAAAAATTTATATTATCATGATTTATCATTGGTATTCATTTCCATTTTGGCCAATATTTACACCAAGGTTTGTAAAAGGTTGCTTATGAACTATGTCATGCTTTTAAAATACAAGAACATGACATCCCTTAAAAGGATATCTTCAAAAAGATAGTTTGAGAAAGAGAGAGAAGAATAATTATATAATGAGGTATTATATATAAAAAATTAATGACATGAAACCTATGAAAGTGACAGTCCTTCAATCTAACCAAACAGTTGTAGCAGGGGTGCTTAAAACTCCATACACTTGAGACACATTCTCCTTGATGAAGGCAATTCATGAAGTTGAATTGATTGATGAAACTAAAATTTAAAGGATCCCCATGTATTATACAAAAAATCACATAGAAATATTCTTATCCATAATTTTTTTCAATGAATAAATAAAAGAAAAACCATACGCTACATGAATTGACAAGGCATAGTGACATGTTATCACTCTTCATGATTGTTCATAAATGACAGGCCATGAATGTGAAGACCAATTCCACTAAATTTAATATGATTATGACCTAACATTCACAAAATTTTCATATTCCAAATTTATCTCTCATGGTCATACCATGGATTTAAATTTTGCCTTTCTCAGCTTGTAAAGTAATGATAAAGGACAAAGATAGTATTTTGCACTTGATGGACTTGAAATTTTATATACATATTTAATATATCTATAGGAATTTAAAGAGACACTTTGAAACTATTTTCACTTTCATGTTGATCTTTCAAGGCCATACAAGTGCCAAAAGGTACATGCAAAGGAATATTTTTTTGATTTTAAGGATTGAAGTAAAGTTTTTTATGGTTTGACCATTCTCTAATATTTATCTAACATCATTCATTCTCTGATACTTTTTCAAATTTTTTACCTTCATATTTTTATGTACAAATCCTCCAAATTAGACAAAAAGGTGACAAAATGACTTCATGGTGCATATCAACATCATAAGAGGTTAATACATGATAATATGACTTTAAAGACATAAAAAATACCTTAAATAATGAATCATTACTACAATAATCCTTTTACCACACTATACAATACCATTTATCATAAATTACCATTACGACTATCCAAGTACTTGAGACTAAATCTTAGACAAATCTAGTTAAGGACAAATATAAAGACATGGAGGCCATTTTGAAGACATTACAAGACCATATAAAAGTCTTAATAACCCTATGATAAATTTCAATCTATAGGGGTTGACCATTTTTTATTTAGTGTCAACAAATTGATGATTCACAAGGGTATCATACCTACAATGCTAATAGATTTCTAGTATTATCCTCACATTAAGTAATGAAGTCACTACTAAACTTCAAATTGAAATTGACATGCCTCTATAAGACTCAAACTCATGCAAAACTAGACATAAAGAAGCAAATTCACAATGCCAAAGGCATTTATGGAAAACTATTATGTATAAAACTAGAAAAAAACTCAAAATAACACACCTAACCTATTATGTATAAAACTAAAAAAAGTTTGAGGTGATGAAATAACTCCTCTTTGATTCAATTAGGGTCAAAAAAAATATTTCTAGAGTCACATTTGCTCCATGAGAATACATCATAATATGATGGATGTTTATCAAAGAAACTTTGCTTGTGAAGATGATCAAATGAATTACCACTAATGAGACATCTAATAGAGACAAGTGCATCACTTGAGACTCATTTTAATGAAATATTTAGCTATCTTAAAGACTTGCTTGGCATTGCATCGTGATTGGTCTCTTTCATGTTTATTTGACACTTTTCAATCTACTATTTGGGGATCATGAAACCTTTCCCAACTTCACCTTAATTTGATCTATGATATGCTTGAGTCTAAGAATATTAAGCTTCCTTTATTGTTGTCCAAACACATCTACAAGTGTATCAAGATCATATTGATGTTTATGTTGATCCTTACTCTCATGACCTTATACCTTAATTTGATCACATTCTTTCAAAATTTATTTCATTTTCATTGGGACTTGACTCTCTTATTTATGTTCATTAGGTTTATCATTGACCTCATCATCAAGCCCATGTTTCATTTTAGGATGAGCAAGCCCATTTTCATTTTCCAACTCATGTATTATGACATGGTACTTATACCAGTGATCATCATGATCTTATAGACTATTATACCAGTGAATATCCTCTTATTTAGTAGGTATAAATTCATCATATTATTGACTATCATGCCCTAGTACACATGGGGCATCATAATCATCCATATGCAAAAAAATAGTTGGCCCGTGTAGTTTTTTGAAAGGCATCACTAGAACTTACCTTAAGAAAATCATCACTTTCATCGTGAATGATATATGTCACTATATCAGTTTCTTGAATGAGCTTGTGTGGATAAAAACATTGTTGATCATCTCCCCACACATCAAGATAGAGATCAGCCATGCCATCAAGAGGTGTCAAATATTCCTAGTCATTAGGATGGTCCTCTTCTTCATTAATAGTGAAGTTCATGTTTGATGTGTTAGGTACATAGTGTTCCACATGAAACATAAAAAAAGATTTAGAATTGATAGATACCTTATCCCCATACCTAGTCCTAAATACCATATAATATCAATATGAAGTCAAATACCCCCAATACTAGTAGTAAATTTGTTTTAAAAGCAAAGGGCGAATGAGGTGGAACATCCATAACCATAACATATTTAGAGATGGAGAGTTGGTAAAACATAGGAAAATCACGAATGTTGAGTTTCAAACCTTTGATAATGTCAATTGTCTTCGTAGATGATCCATATAATTGTAACACCCCTTTGGACTATGACTCATACCCCAACTTCAGCTTGTCTGCTACTTTTTTAGGCATGACTAATGTGCTTGTTCCTCTATCAATCAAATAATTATGGACCAATGAGTTTCCAATTAAGATAGAGTGTTAAAATAGAGGGTGATTATCTATTATTTTAGTTTTTATTTTTTATCAATCCTTGTTCTTGAATTCATTTATCAAAATTACCCATCTTTCACTAGGATTCGTAGGTGATGCATTATGTTTGGAGAGATCATTTTGGAGTAGGTCTATTTTTCCAATAATGGATAAAGTTTCCCACATTGGGTTTCTTACATGAAATTTATTAATTTTCTCAAAAATATTCATAAGATATCTAACAAATTTTTCATGTCCTCTAGGAGCCATAACACTACCACTATCTTGTGCTACTTGATGCATAATAGAAGACATAGAAGGATCTTTAGCATTCTAAGTTTTCTAATTTACCTAAGCCATGGGGGATGAAATTGGCATACATGGTCCTTGAGGTAATTTAGAGCTCACATTTGGACCACCAATTGTCCCTTTTACTTCCTCAAGCACTCTCTTCTTTGACCTTATATTTATATCTATAGAGTTTGATCCAATGTTCAAGTTACCTTTGTAATTAACTACACATGAGTTTTCTTGATATAGTTCATCAAGGTAACATTTGATTAAGCATTTCCTTCATTGTTCTCTCCTCTACTATGTATGTCCTCTTGATTCATGGAAGGCATTATTCCCCATTCAGCCATATAGGCTTGATTGAATGTATCATTGCCATAAGTTTAAGATTCATGAGGCTAGTCCCATGAAGCCTGTTCTCCGCTGCCTTCTAAAATATTTTTTTAGATAGGTATAAGTGATTTGGAAGTAGAATGATAACTATAATGTTGTCTATTATGATACTTCACTTGAGTTAGCTGCCCTTTTCCTTTATATTAACCTTGACAAAGTTGTTTAGGAGCTTGATAATACTGATAAGGATGTAAAAAAACATGAAAAGACCTTCATTACTATTATTTTTATTGCTTCTTGATGGTTTACATATTTTATTTACTTTAATTTAGAGCCTTAACCATTTCTTATTATTTTGATTTAATGGATGATTAAAGGCAATTTCCTTATACTTGAGTGTGGAAATATAAGAAATGATGGACATAGGAGTTTATACGTCAATAAACAAAGCCATTGGGGTTATAGTAGCTATCTTCTCAATTTAAATAAGTCAATTCTTAGATCTTATGGAAATCTCATAAGCATTAGGCATAGTATCCCGTTTAATGGATTGAATCATCATAGATATGTCTCTATTAAATGTTTTGAGGTAATAAAGAAAATCATGATGGGTAGTAGGCATTACTAAGATTAGGATCCTATCAAAAATATTTTAATAATATTTGCTATAAGTTATGTATGGCCTCTTGAGGTGATCTATTTATTGTATTCAATTGTTTGGTCAAGGACATGTGATTAAATTTCTCTTCAAATCTCCATCTCAAGGCATCACTCAATTCATCTCATGTAATGATGGAGTTGGGAGACAAAGAACCATAAAAATCAAGGGCCTTAATTTTCAATGAATTAATAAAAAACCTGATGACAACATTCTCTTCAATTATGTTGCATACATTATAAAAATTGGAGAAGTTTCTTATGTGTTCAATAGGAGCAATGATAGCTTCTCACATGTATGAAGGCACACTTTAAAGAGATAACATAAGAATGTTATCATAGTCACAAAGTGATAAAGGAATATGGACTTTAAAGTTAGTAAAGGGAAAGTTCTTGTGGGATGCCATCTTAAAAATTAGACCCATGAAATGTCTCTTCATAGGTATATGATCAACAAAAGATTTTTTGGAGTGTGGATGGGGGTTAGTAAACCTATTTTGTGTAACTGAATAACAAGGTATATCTAAAAATTAAAATTGAATGACTTTATTATAATACCTTTCCCTTATCTAAGGCATGAAAATGAATCACTAGTCTAAAATCAAAATCTAACGAGTGTTAGAGTCCAAAGATACTACATGAAGGAATCTTTACAACTATAAATCTGACAAGATCAACATCTACCTTTGAAAACTTATTAGACCATGAGGTCCAACCAGGAGTGTCAAAACTATTATCAATCAAATTTTAACTCTAATTATGGCTACTCCTTACTCCTTAAATTTGGAGTTATATTAAAACACCTCAAGGTTGTGTGTGACCTATTTCAGAGATGAATCTCTAGTTTAAAGCGATAACTCTATTGTACGACAACTATAACTAACCAATAATCAAATTGATTTGAATAAAAATGGATAGAAGGATATTATCATTAATCTAATATATGTGATTAACTAAGATAAAATCCAAAATAATACTTAAACCTAGACTATGAAAGGATGTACAAAATGGATGTCAACACCCAAGGTTGTCCTAAGAAAAGCTTTTCAACATAAAGGTAAGATGCAATGTATTTATCAAGGAGGATGAATAGTAGGTATGATCATAGACAATAATAACCTTCCTTACACTTAAATACACAAACTAAAAGAAAAAACTAACTACACATCATGTGATTTGTTATAAGGTAGATTACTTGCATAAAACATGAAAGAGTGAGATGAAGACAAGGAGAGATAACTATAAATTACCATTCAACTATGAACTACTTCACACACTTAAAAAATAATTTAGGAACTTATAACCATTTTGAATTATTTATTCATAAGTGAAATTAATATTCAAACTAGTAGGTCTTAGCCATACCAAATGTGGATGATTACAAGGCTAAAAATGGCAACTTATATAGAGAAATGAAGAACAAAGAGAGAGGGGCATATAAGATGAGGTTTCAACATGTATAGTGTGAGTTAAAAATAAGAAGAGATCTATGGAATAGTCCTAATATACTTCCAAGGACATGTGTCTCTCCTATGAACATGCACCATTGTATAAGTGGTGTAGAAGTTAATAACTTAGCTTAACACCTTGGTCATCTTCTTAAAAACTACACTTCTTTGCCTAAGAAAAGTTAAAAATAAGATTATTCATCATCGAATTGCTAAGAAATAATTTCATACATCTTATTTTACACCTATCATTAATTTATAGACTCCTTTAGTCTAACATCTAAATGGAAATCATAATTCATGTGTTTAGGTGTCCTAAACCACTTTCATCTACCATGCCTAACTTTATCTAAGTGGATCAAAATTTAAGTTAATCTTATGTAATAAATTATTTCTATATGGATGTCCTACTAATATCATATTAGACCTATAACAACTCACTTAGATTCATCAAATGCTCCTTAAGAATCTATTTTTCACCTTTTGCTCTCATTAGGCCTTTTTTCCTTGTAGCCTTAAAATCATGTAAACTCCTTGTGTATGGTAGTGTACTAATGGAAATGAAAAAAAAGTATATATTTGAGGCTTATTATGGATTTAAAACTTCAAGTCAATTTTTAGATCTTGGTAGTGATTGAGGGTGTCTTTTTTTTCTATTGTCTTCTCACAATTAATCCTCAATTAGGCCTCCTTACCTAGAAGACTTATTTTATTCTCGATATCTCTCCCACATGTGTGAAACATTCAAAAAAAATGTGATACACTTTTCATAGCCTATAAAAATTATCCAGGTCAAATTTCAGTCCTTGAAATCTTATGGAAGTGTGATAACCATGAAATTGATGTGAATTACCCCATTAATAGAGAAGAGCCAAAGGCTCTAAAATGTTTAGAAACCAATAATTATAAATCAATATCAATAATTTAATTATTAAAATGTAAAATATTACAATATATAGGACATATATCTCCTACAAAATAGGAGATAAAACTAATCCTATCCTAAGTCAATGTGATTTAAATAAATCACTTTTATTTATTCTAAATGTTAGGACTAAATTCCAACATCCCCCCTTTAGTTCTAACATACACCTAAAATTGTCCCTTTGAATGTGGACATCAGGTTCACCTTAAAATGTGTCCATATACATATAAAAATGATAATGTAATTCCTCATGGTGTACATTATTATTCCAATATGGTAAACAAATCTATTTTGATCTAAATATTAAAACAAATCACTAAAACTAATGGACATGAAAATTTTCTAATATAGCTAAAGTTATTACTAGAAATAAATTTTTTACAAAATTAATTAGATATTAATTTAATACCATAATCAAATATGACTTATAATAAAACTAAACTTAAAACCATGGGCCATTGAGATTTTTAATGTAGTTTTGAGTTAGATGGCACCCATTATGAGAGACGGGCAAAAAATTGACAAAAAAGAAACAAGTGCATGATGAAGCAAGTGGAAGACTTTGTGGATTAGGAGGTACATTGGAAGAAATCATGTCAATAACATGTATTAGGGGCTGAGTGGTGGAGAAGAGATATGAGTCTTCTATGAAAAGATGAGAGAGATGTCAAGTCCAGTCAAAGATACCAAAAGGAAGGTGAGGAAACTCAAAGAAAATAAAAGCTTTATCATTCAAATCTAAGCTTGATGATAATGTTGAGTAATTAAAACTAATTCACTATAGACTCTATTCTTATCTATGGAGGATCGAAATCTATCCAATACAATATAGAAAATAGTGTTGGGATGACAATAATTAGGCTATAGGTCATGAGATGTGAATTATTCATACATCTTGATTTGTGTGGGCTTGGAAAAATAGAAGGCATTATTTTAGATATTTAAATGACACTGATAGCAATCCATTTAATTTTTCCTCTACATGTCATCATTTTATAAGGATGTGGAAGAATCTCTATTTCAATGAGGAGGATCTGAATGAAGTGTAGTCGGACAATAAAGGGTAGTGAGAGGAATGTAGGAGCTCGATGAAGATGTAGGTTGCAGGAGATGTAAGATCAATGAAAATACCCTAGAAAAAATTCCCAATGGAATTAAATATGATCCCCATATCAAATTAAACCATATGGTTGGCTTTGTGTAAATCCTTTAAATTAAAATATTTGACCAAAAATCTTATACATCCAGTAACCAGTAGAATAGGGAAAAATAATATATATAATATATATTTTTTATTTTATGATTTTTTGAATACAAATAGTGAATAGGGTAGGTGAAAAAACTATGAAAATGGATGAACAAAGTTGAAATGAGAGAGGAAAATTTAGATGAATGGTTGAGCAAATGGAGTTTCACATGGTCTACATGGCTATACCATTGGCAACATGTAAGGTGTGAATGGACTATAATGGATTTCGCTCATGGTCTACATATCATAGCTATTATGCCAATTTGATAGGTAATAATTTAATGGATGGTATAGAGAGGTCTTGTTAGGTGCCTACTCTAATACCACTGATAGGAATTACCCCAATAATGGAGAAGAGCCAAAGACTTAGAAATGTACAGAGCATAATAATTGTCAATCAATCTCAATAACTTAATTATTCTAATGTAAAACATTAAAATATATAGGAAATTAATCTATTATAAAATTGGAGATGAAACTAATCTTGTCTGAAGTCTACATGATTTAAATAACTTCTATTTATTCTAAATGTTAGGACTTAATCCCAATAAAATGGTCTTGAAACCTAGTCCCTTTCTGAGTATGTTGAAGATTGCCTTTAAAAATGAGGTTTGTTTGATCACTTATAAGATGTAATATATGTATTTTTAGGATTTAATACTTTAAATACATTGATAGTGACCTGTCACAATAGTTTTAAAGTGTCCAACTATCTAAACCCCTATAAAACACTTAAAATACTATAAAATAGGCCATTAATGCAATTTTTATAGTTGAAAGTAAAGATGAAGTACTCCTTGAGAATTTAATTGGAGTCTATAAAAATGTTCAAAAGTTTATAAGATCAAACCACATCATTTAATACACTTTATAAGTCATTCTTTCACATACTAGGGTTTTAGGAGGGTTTAATCCTATTTTGGTTAATTATAATTGTTCATAAACCATGGATCCTCAAAACATAAACCAAGGATAAAAATATCAACTACACTATCCCCATAAACTATTCCTAGGATATCAGGTCCCCATACATTCTATGTTTATATTTATGAGTGCAAAACATTGGCTCTCAGGTTGTTAATAGGCCATTGGAGAGGGGTTTGAGTTCTTAATATTTATTCATGAAGGTTTGAGACTCAATATAACATATGATGCCATAAAATTTAAGTTTTAGAACCTAATTATCACCCTCAAAATACATCTAGATCCATCAATAGTGTCGTGGTCTCACCAAAAAATATAAATTTGCTTTTGTGTTGTAATCCTATCATAAGAGAATTTTGAGGTGGTCTCAAATGTAAAATTGTAATTTTATTATATTTAACCTATTTTTTATGACTCTTGTAGGTATTTAATACCATATTTAACCTTCCAATACCCTCAAGACTTCATTTTACCCCAAACAAGATTACTTATTCATGACTATTCATAGGGTTTTCATGTGTACAAGTTTGGCTCTACAATCCTATAGATGGTTTATCAATGTTTGTTTCACTTTAGATGAGTATTAGTGTTAAATGGAGTAATCTTATTTCCATGAAACTATCTTAAAATTATATGCCTTCCCTCAAACCTCCTTTATTTATTATAAATAAGAAACTTTATCTTAACAAGGCTAGCAAACCTATGTATGGTCTTATTGAGTATATATGCAGGGGTTTAAATGAACATAGATTGAATAGTCTCCTTGTTCATTCTTTCATATTTTAGTTAATATTAAATTGACCTAATTTACTTGTATGTCCACCTGATCTTGTCTTCAATGCTTCCTTTATAAACTTTGCCTTCTTTTCATGCTTGAAACTAGCCTATTTCCTGAGTAAACCTGTAGATGACCATTAAGATGGTGTGACTAAATTTAAGGGTTTTAGGTATTCACTTTAACACCTTTAAAATGTAAATATCTCTTCTTATATTATTAATATCTAATAACCTTATCAACTTTCTTAAAACCCTTACACACTCACTTTTTCCTTACACATGTCAAGTACATGGTTGTAGGTAAATACATAGGGAAGATTTGACATGAACTTGCAGGTTGATATTATTAACTACATCATGGGACATTTAAAGTGTCAAACATCATGGAGTATTCCTCTCATTATTTAGAAATTTCCATTTACCCTTTCATATTATTCCACAAAACTTCTTTATTGTCTTGAAACTCATACCTATGCATTAGTATTGGAATATATATTATTTTAGATTTTTGACCTTAGTCACTTCAAAACCTTATGGATATCATCTATCTAAGATATCTTCATGAGTCTATGTTTTATCTCTTTCTATATTTATAGATGTTTCTAACCAACTAATCTTGGAAAGATAATTGGTTTTAGTCCAAAATAAAGACCTACAAGTTTGCCACATGTATGTCTTCATTTTGATTATATCAAATTTTATACCATTATTTATCCAAACTCAATAATCCTATCGATATCCTACAAGAAATATACAAACTTAAATGTGCCCATTCAAATGTATGGACTATATATACAATCAACTTATATGAATGGTTTGTATATGGAATGTAGTCTATAGTTTATTCATGATTTTTATGATGTCTTGAAGTTTTTCAAGGCCATATGGGTTATTAGGAGTGAATGTCACATTTACTCATTACTTAAACACTTTTAAAATGAAACCTAGATCCATGGATATCTACCAACATGTATGCATACCTATCGGTGGATGCAACTCATTCAAGTACTTCTAGAGAGTGTATTAGAGCCTTATGCTCAATTACTTGAGATTCTAACTTTAATTAGTGATATTATCAGTATTTATCATTTATTTTCATTGCCACTTAGGCCAAGCATGATATCCAATTCTATATAAGTTTGCTTATGAATTGTGTAATACTTATAAACTACAAGAACATGACATCCCATGAAATGATATTTTTGAAGAGCCATTTTTCATAAATAGTGAGAACATGAATAATAATATAATTAATGATTTTATATGAATAATTAATTACTTTTCATCCTCTAAAAGTTACATTCCTTCAAAATAACCAAACATTTATAGCAGGGGTGACTTATGATCCATACACTTAAGACACTTTCTCTTTGATGAAGTAACTTCATGGAGTTTAATTGGTTAGTGAAAATAAAACTAAAATGATTACCTTTAATTTGAAAACATCCCAAAAAACCATTCCCATACATTCAATTCTAGCATGAATAAACAAGAGCAAAAGTAGAACCTACTTAAATGGACAAGACATAGTGACATGTTGCCACTCTTTAAAATTGGTCATCAAGGAGAGACCATGAATATAAAACAAAATGACACCATTTTAAATCAAATTATTACACCTAACATTTTCCAAAGCTCTAACTTCCAAATTTCTCTCTTTGGGTCATACCATGTATTTGAATTTTGGATTTCTAAGCTTGTGAAGCCAGTGATGGAGGAGAGAGAGAGAGAGTTTTTTCACCTTTTTGACCTAAATATTCATATCAATCTTCAACATGACTTATGGAATCCAAATATGCTCTCTAAAACTATTTTCACATGAACTTTGTTCTCAAAACACCATACAAGTGCCAAAAAGTGCTTGTAAAGGAGTTTTTTTTTCTCATTTTACATATTATACTACAATAATTTTAGTTTAGGACTATTTTATGACCCTTCTATGACATAAAATATACTCTAACACATATCTAATAATTTGACCTTGACATTTATAGGTACAACTCCACCAAACTAGCCAAAAAATTGAAAAAATGACTACATGGTGAACATCAACATTATAAGAGGTTAATACCTTATAATATGAATTTAGAGACATAAAAAACACGTTATTGAATTACTCATTAATATTATAAATCATTAACCATACTAGATAACACCATGACTCATAAATAACCCCTAGGACTATAAATGTACATGAAACCAAACCTTGGACAAAGCTAGTTGAGGATAAATATGACCACATGGAGGAAATTTTAAAGACAATACAAGACCATATAAAATTTTCAATAATCATATAAAATTTTTAAACCTATATGGGTTTACCATTTTTGTATTAGGGTAAAAAATTGGTCAAAAAGTACATGGACATACTTTATGATAACAACATATTGCAATTTCCCCATTATCCAACACTCTAAGATAAAACGGATGGCATCAATGCATATTTAGCATAGTAATTATTGAATTTGGATAGGAAAAGATATGTGGATGACCTATTTATAGTTAAAATAAGGGTCTACTTAACATGGAAATGCAGTCTGAGGTAATGGCATGGATTGAATTATTTCATGATTTATTCTTATACATGGATATATTACTAGAGATTGTTCACACATAATATTTTTTTTAAATGTGGTTTATTATATATTTAAGTATGATTTTGAGAATTACTTTCACCTACTAATGCCCAAATGACATCAAACCATGTCATAATCAATTCCTTGTTAGACCATTACATAATAAAGTGTAAGTTCAAGAAGTGGGTAATGAAGGGAATGAAATTTAACATTTGATGGGTGTTTTATTTAGTTCCCATAATAAAATATATAATAAGTGTTAGGATATCCATATACTTATTTGAAATGTTATACAATTTTTCTAGAATTGCCTATATAAATGAGGTGTGGGTCTTATTATTGGATATAATTCTAACTTATGATAAAATCATGAGACTTAGAGAGGTTATAAGTGTCCTAATTAATGCTCATAGGTTTAAATTTGATGAAATTCCATATTATGGAAAATTTTACATTGTTTCATATGTATAATATGAAATAATGAGGATAATTCAAACAACCTATGAGTAACCGTTAGATCCATTCATAGAATATGTGAGAAATAGGGTCTTTGATGACTCCTCCTTACTCCATGTTTACTAAATCATTAGATAAATATATAATATTTTAGATTAAATTTATCCGTTGGTATACCGATCCGTTTATGTTTCCTCCATGCCAAATATTTATGAGAACATAAAGAAATTAATTTAATAAATGGGATATTACTGGTACTATCTTCATTATACTATAATTAAGATAGAAGGAACAAAGTTTTCTCCTCTAAATTTCTCTTATTTTTTTCTTACCAAAGATACATAGTAAAAAATATATTTAAATATTTGTATTAGTGTGGATGAAGATATACATTCCAAGAATCAAGGGTATTATAATAAGACCCCTCTGAGTATTAGTTAAATGCAATATTTATTGACGAATCACCTAAATTCATTTTGGAAGATTAGGGTCCTATATGGGATAAGTCAAGAACAATTTATATATTATTACCCCAAGAATAGAGTGGGGAAATACCTCAGTTACCTCCAAAAGAAATAATTCCACATTTTTTATGGCTATTGGAGCGATGATCAAGACCCAATTTCTCTTAATGTTGTAGATGATTATGAGGTTTAGACTATGATTAATTGGTATATAATGCCTATGGTGTTATCCATATAAATTTATAATGATCCTTTGAATACAAGAAAGTAAGACAAAAATATAGTGGAGGAGGAAACTAAACATTCAATCAATGAATGGACCCAACCACATGATCTATTATCATATGAGGATGATCATCATACCTATACAAAATAAATAGAAATTGGATTAGAGGAGGAAGGTTCCCATCGAGGGGAGGTAGATCCAAATTTAAGAAATAATAACCTAAATAAAGGGTTATGATTCCCTAAAAATACATATTGAGTTATTAAAAAAATTAATGATCAATCATATCAAAATTAAGTTTCATTGTAAACTATATTAATTAGAAATTTATAAACTCATATTATTGTATTTTATTTAATCATTTGACACCTTAAATATAATCCCCATTCCTAGATAAAATAACCAATATAAAGATTACATGGGAACATCACCTATGAATCCTTGTCCTTAAATTATTTTAAGTCACAACATATCTTAATAAAACTCTTTCATTTTTCCTCAATCTGAGGCAATGCTTAAAATATTCATGTATTTAATGATTAACAAACATTTCAAACTCATCAATAGTTATGGTGTTTTTTATGCAGATGTTATAGGCAAAAGCGATTGAGTCGACCATATGGACAATGATTGTGATAATGATGAAATAATAAATTTGAGGGAAAATAAAATCTCAAAAGGAAAATATTAACTAGAGAGGTTATTATACCTAAACATATCAACTAAAATATAAAATAAATAATAATTCATAGGGCAGCAATCACTACAATAATTATAGGATCACATGAGAAACCTCACTGTGTCAATATTAACTTTTAATATATTGAGTATGAAACAAAATAAATAAGATAATGACTCTCATATTATAAGGATATGATAGATTTTAAATATGATGATCTAAATATTTTATCACAAGAAAGGAAAATTTTAGTGGCCTATATGAAAAATAATTAGAGGTCACTAGGTGAATCAATTTCGTAATGGTGGTGAATCAATTTGCAAGGCATATAATAGTCTAGGGGAATTATGAGGCATCACATGGTGAATCATAAGACAACATCATTTAGGCATTCAATTGGACCATGTAATCAGGTTACTATATCATTTTGTTGAGTGACTATATCATGTAATCAGGGAAATGCATCATGTAGTTATTCAAATTTAAAATGCAGTCTCTTGACTACGTCAACTAGTCATCCATAGATCTAAGGGGTTAAATGTGTAGGTGAATCAAGTGATGAAACATAGACGATAGAGTTTTTATTTAAAAAAACCTTCCCTAAATATAAGTATTATTGTGTACTTGGATTCCTCTTGACAAATTATGTAATTTCAAAAAAAATCATCATAATTCAAGTGTGTATGTAATATTTGGTTCATTGGAAAGCTAAGGAATCAAAATTACACTTGTAGATGTATGACTCTATGATGGATTCATATTGTTCTATGATATATTCACATGACTCTATCATGCATCCATTCATCTACCAGTGTAATGCTAACTTCTCAGCGTCTTCAAGACATAACTTTTGCATACGGACTTGAATTTTTATGTTTTTATTTTTAAATTGCATAAATTTTAGAGAGGAATGTAAATATGTAGTAATTTTTCTTTATGTTTTGCTGGAAAAAATTTGATTCCCTAACACTCTCAACATAAACTATCAAATAAACACTATAAATAAAAGATGACTAGTTACAGTTGTCTGATAGCTTGTTGTAATCATTTAAAACATATTTATTGTCATTAAAACCTATCTTATATTATCTCTAAGAAACAATTTATTATTTTATGATACTTTATTGTTGTCATCTAACACCTAGTTACAATCACCCCCTATTACTTACATAAAGTTTAATATATTATATATAGTGTAAAATACCCTTAGATTAACTTTCTTAATATTAGCAACATCCATATACAAAAGGAATTTTTTTCAAATTTAAATAATCCAAACCATTAATTTAAATTATATCCTAAATTTATATGATTCCATACTATCAATTACCCCATAAAATTGCAAAATCCAAACTTAAAAAACATAAATATTTATAAATTAACAAAGATTCACTCTTATAAAAATCCATAATTCCAATCATCATACCACACACCATTCCATTAAAACAAGCTAATAAAATATTTAGATATAAACATTGAGTATTAAATCCCATCCTTCAACCTTTCGTGCATAAATAATTTAAAGAGTTACTTTCAGTTAAAATTATTTTCTCAATCCATCATTCTACTTGCGGTTATATTAGTACATGTTGACAATACTAAATTTTATGTTTATTTGAGGACCCTAAATAAATCATTAAATAAATATAAATATTCTTTCCATATCTTTCTAACGTAGTTCATATGGTAGTGGTTCTGAGATGATTTTATTTTTAAATCTAGTTTGAAGGTATTAGCACATTTCGGTTGATGAATAACACAGGGACAAAATAGCATTCATAATCAAATGGGTAACATTTTCCTACGAGAGGATAATTTTTTTGTTAATCAATGTAGGCTTCACTTTCCAATGCCATGGATCTCACATTCAACATTTTGATTGGTAAATGAATATTTATTTATATGGAAGACTAAACAATTTTCTTTATATCTAGGTTACATAGAACACTTCCCTTACATATATTATTTTAGAGGTGTATGAGGTGTATAATGTATGGTATCTATTTTAATCCCATAATATAACTAAAAGTAGGATTTTGAGTCAAATCATTGTAAATCAAGGTAATTTTGTAATTGTTGAAATATAAATTGTAAATTCAAACATTCTATTTTTTTAACAATAAAAAAATTATGATAATTATTTATTGACAAAATAATTTTATTATATAATTTTTTTAATAATATTATTAAATATATTAATTTTATGATTAAAAATATAAAAAATGGAATAAACACTTATATACAAATTTTTAAAAAAATTAAATATAAAAAAAACTATTATGGAAGTTCCAATTATAACTAAACCTAATTTTACGAAATGTATATTATTTTGCCTCAAAACATATTATATAAAATATATTAACAAAAAAAGTCAATGAAAAATAACATCCGAATTATTTTATGAGCATGAACCTATTAAATGTAGCATTAAAATATTATTCCCTACACATGCATTCTTATGCATTGATAAAGTAAATGAAAATTTTCAAATGTTGTATTCCTCACAATAATTTCAATTCTATCTTACTCAAACTTATTATGAAGATTATGTTAAGACAAAATTAAATTGGAGAACATGGAGGCAACTATATGGATAATATTCAAGATTAAGATAGAGAGATTAAACAAGACAAGATGTTTAGAGCCTTATGCCTCGCTCATTTACTCATTAAAATCAATCTACAATTATTGTAATGCAAGTAAAGTAGCTTGAAACTGTGTTTGATTAATAATATGATTATCTTGTTAACTATATATATTTTTTCTTTTGGTAAACTGTTTTATTGAACTTGATAAATAATATATTTTTTAATTAAGGAATGACATTACATGTTAAATAAAGTAACATTATTGATGAAAACACAAACTAGTTAAGTAAAAAATCTCATTAGCATGAACTCATAAATTTTATGAAAGTAAATTATTATCTTTATTTTTATTGAATGAATAAAATATTATAATAGATTGTTTAGATAAATCTCAACTATAAATTAGAGTTGACATGTATAATTAAAAAAGATAAAGAAATCAAAAGTTAAAGCTAACTGATCTGTGCAAGTTTTATAAAAATATTCTTTTAGTTAATTTCGTCTTCTCATAATTTTGAAATTGCTATTTTTGAAGTTTTACATATATGTTCAGATGGAGCTAAAAATATACACATATATTCTAAACATTAAAATTAACCTAATACATATATTTCAATCAAATTTTATATATGAATATAAAAATATATTATTTATAAAAATGAAAAATAGTTGAAAAAATATTAAAATACATCTTCAAACCTTTAGAGAGTCACGTATAACATATAAAAATATTTTAAAACATCTTTAGTTATATTATAAATTATGATCAAATTAATTTTTTGAAACAATCATTTTAACACAAATAAAAGATTAAATATATTTACAAATCATTAAATATAACGTGTAAAAATTTGGTCTTCGCATCAATTATAAAACAAGAATTATGAATAGATGTACCTTATATGTATGACCAAAAAATAAGATGATAAAATCATTGTAAAGTTACACAATATAATAGGAATTGGATACCCCTACGTTGACATAAAAAAACACAAAATTTTAAGAGCTAGACATTATTAGCCCCCAATCTTCAAAGACGCTCACAACCATATCATAAATTCCCATTAATTCTAATTATTTTACGAAAGGGAAATGCATTCAATTATGCCTTTATATTTTAAAGAAGATTGTTCACCAAAATGGGATTTCTCAACCCCAACGCCACGAAGGGAAAAAAATCATGCTTATGACTATATATTATTGAAGCATATGGACTTAAATAGTAGAGATAAAATTGAAAAAATATGCTAATGAATTTATTATGTTTCTCGAATAAAGTATTGTCACAATGTTTGGTACTGGTTTTTATTTTGTTAATGATAACTTACTTGCATTCTAGTCAACAGATTTAATAATGCGATTATATTAAAAAGAATTACATTAAAATTATGTATAAATTATTATCTAGAAGGGAATAGGGTTTGAATTCTAGTCAACAAATTTAATAATGTGATTATAATATAACAAATTACATGAAAATTACCTTTAAATTATTATATGTAAGGGAATAGTGTTGTCTAATTATAAAATAATCTTATTAATGTTATAAATTTTTTATCTTAGATAAATTAGTGAACTTAAATATTATAAAGGAAAATATATTAATAGGCCTAGTACTTTTGAAATAATATTTTGTATTAATTGTATTCAATAAATTTAAATAATTACAAACCATTAATAAATAAACCTCAATTTATAATTAGAATTGACATATAAAATTTGAAACTCTAAAAACCAATAAAATTTGACTTATTCTTTTTAACACTTATTATTTTTAGTAAATTTTGCATGCAATCATGTGTATTTATAAAAATATTCTAAAATATTATAAACATCTAAATAAATCTAATAGACGAAATTTAATTAAATTTGATCTCTATTTATAAAAATATAATTTATTGATTAAAAAAAAAAATACTAAAAAATTATTTTAAATATATTTTCAAACTTTCAGATGATTATGTGTGACCTCAAAAAATATTAGAAATATCTAGAAATAAATAGAACCAGTTATAACTACATCAAACTTTTCAAAACAATCATTTTAAAATTAAAAAATATCTCAAATAAAACTACATATCAAAATTTACGGCTTTCAAAAAATTTAACCTCATTTTCTTCCATCACAAACTCAAAAATCAACACTCACTAATGAAATGTGATTTGTGGGTTAATATGACAACATAAAAATATTTTGAAACATTTCCATTTCTCCTCGTAAATCGGCAACTACTAGTATTCCCCCATTACATTAAAAGTTCTCACTTATCAAAACATCCATGAAAACATGGTGAAGATGATTTCTTACATTCAAGACTTTTGAATATATTCTTTGGAATGAAATATGTATGAGATGAAGCATTGCTTAAATTCAGTAGACATTAAGATGTAGTGAATAGATGGTTCAATAACAAATCAAGATTCAGGTTTTTTGAGATTCTCAAACTTGGTCATGTTGTTGGACACAGAGCAGGAAAATAAATGGTAGTTTTCCAAACGAAATCACCTTTCGATGGGTTCGTATATTTTTTTCAAAAATTAGGAGAAAATTCATTTAGATTGAAATATTTTCAATGAATATTTAACTATACTAGTGAATGTGAAGTCCTTGAAATACTAAATCCTAATCGTGACATCCTCATCCATCATGGAATGATTATGATTTTTTAGTTTAGAATTATTCAAACATTAGAGTATAATTTGATTGATCTCATTTTAGTTTATGTTCTTCATTTTTATGCATTTAGTTTTGTTAATTTCTTTTGTTTTAATTATTTTAGTTTTTTAAATTAGTTTTTATTTCAAATTTAGTTGTAGGTCAATAAGTGGTGCAAGAAATATAGGAGGATAAATAAATAATATTTTCCTCTCTTCATTTTAAGAGGTCATATATTTAATAATTATAATTGTGTTTTTAAACATCAAATTATTATATGAATTACAAATGGTTTTAATAATGAAATAAAGTTAATGATATATTTTATCATATTAAAAATTACTCATATGTTTATAAAATAATAATATTTGAAGACATTCAGGATAATAAAATTTATAATTTATTTATTTTGATTTTCAAATTATTTGAAATAATAAAATAATATATAAATTGGAAGGATAATATAAATATTTTTTAAAAAAATTAAAAAATAATATAAATAAGAAATAATTCAAATAACTCCCATTAAACTTATAGATACATGATTGGTAATGAATAAATGTCAAAAAATAGTATCAAATGTATGTTCATTATTAATATAGAATTTTGAATGGACAAAAAGTAATGGCAAAACCTTCCTTGTCTTAACCAAAGAAATGAATAAAGATTAAATACCACGAAACCTTGGAACCATTATATTATAAACATTGAATGTGAAATTCTACGAGTAATTTTCACTTATGTTTAATTTATGTAAAGTGTTAAATATTAATATACTATGTTCTAAAACTAAATTAAATGTTTTATTTTTCTTTTATAATATCTAATTTTAGTTGAGGATTTATTTGATTTGTTCACTATAAAATAAAAAAATATTGTTTTAAACATTAAAGTAATTTTTTCCTTGATAAATTTGACATTTATTGTAACTAACATACTCTTAATTTATTTGAGAAATGTTGAACCCGTCAATTCATACAATGTTTTCAAAAAATATATAATGAATAAGTAAAACAAATAAAAAAATTATTTTAAAAAAATTAAAATAGAATAATATATTTTTAATAAAGATTTTAAACTTTGATATTAATGAATTCACATAAACGTCACTCTAAATTTTATTTTATTTTGTTTGGAATCATTAAAATGAATAGATTTATTTTCCTAATGTTATACCATCGTTTATAGTTAATTTTTAGAGAATTAATCTTCCTTTCGTTGGGTAATTATTATTTAATGAAATTTTATATGAAACGGTGTACTCTCGTGCTAATTTAATTCTACAGTCCAACGAATTTTTATCCTCCATGACTGTCATCTGGGTAACTTTATTATTATTCTTTTCAAACTTGTTGGTCTACGTTAACTCTTTTGTGAACATATTATTGGTTCCAATGGATTGGCACTCAACGAAAAAAATTACACTTTATGAGATCAATCCAATTGGAATAATAAAAATGTCAAATTTTCATACTCCACTCTCGCAATATACAGAGGTATGCCATGCTACAAAATAATTATAAATTACAGTTTCTCTAATGACCCAAATTTGGTCACATGTCATTGTTTTATTTCTGTATTTCTGCATTGCATAAAAGTCTATTGGATTAGAAAAATAATGATATGGCACATGAGACGCAATTGATTAAATCATGTTGCATGTCACTACTGTATTCTAACATATCTGTATATCCCTTTCCAAAATTGTAGCAACACCCGAGGACCCTTGACAAATGGAGAAATCATATTAGCTCCAGGAGTCGTGTTATTAATAATAACATATATGGTGGTAAATTTTGAATGTCTGAAGTACCCTAATGTCTTACATTGCACATATTTGGCACCCTCTCAATAGTAAAGGATAAATCCAACTACCGACCTTGGGCCTACGTGACCCTAGGATAATGATTTGTGGATTGAAAAACTCACACCATCGAATATAAAAACTTAAAACAAAGCTTTAAACAAAATATTGCAATAACCAATGATGTAAATTTAATTTAATAATACCATATCAGAGTTAATGTGCATCTATAAATTTATGTCAACCATCCGACTCAAAGTTTATTTCTATAAATATGTACAATATTTTAATGTACACTTCAAAATTTTAGTTATTATTATCAACATAATAATAAATACTCAATATGTAGAACATTTTAATACACAATTCACAATTTGAATTATTATCATAAAGATAATAATAAATCTTTTATAATTTAATAAGTGAAAACTATGAGTTATTGTTGATGTTTTTGACTTTTACCTATTCATAATACATAATTTTTATCGCTCAAAACACGAACAACTATAATGAATGAGCCTACTTTGACCTTGAGACATGTTCAATAATTCAAAGATACCACATTTATGTATGAAATTATAAATTACAAATTCTATAATGAATTTTTCGAAGTAATTGAAAATATAAAATAAGTTTAAGAGAATTTTGGTACATACCAACACAAACTAAGTCTTAGAAGACATGTTGTACATACAAAAGAACTATGATTAGACAAAGTAGTGGGACCATGACTAGAGAAAGTAGTGGCCATACTATAGGTAACTTATTATACAATTTTTCATGCTCTCTGCAAATAATAATGGTTATATTTATTTTATTTATGAAAAATGTAGGATAACTCTGATATCAATGTTGGATTTAGAAAATATTACAATCTTCTTGAGCCAGAGTCTTATATGGTAAAGATGCTTTTCAATAATAGTTAGACACATATGATATTGGATAAATTTTAAAAGACTATGCAAAGGACATTGATAATTAAGTTCACTGTGAAAAAAAGCTTCCTACATTAATAAAACATATAAAGAATGTTTTGATTTTTAAATTTTCCAAAAAAAAAAATTCATGTGAAATTAATGATATAGTGCATGTGAAAAAAAAAAATTGTATAATTTTATTAAGTGTAATCATTCATTAAAAAAAAAATCACTACTTTAAAAAGTGTCATCATTTACAATTTTTCTAAACAAATGACAGGGGTAAGGAAAAGTGAATTTTTCATGTGGTGTAATATATAGTATGCGATTATTGTTCCATAATACCATTTGATCATATTGTTCATTGCGTTTAATCCAAATCATATGATCACCACTTTAGATCACATATTAATCACCTTTACATGTATTTATATGAACCCCTCTATTTATAAGTAATTATAAGAAGATGCCTATAGTGTATAAATAAATGAATGAAATGGAAATTTCATCATATTTCAACAGCCAATGCTTCACTATGACAATAATTAAATGAATTCATAAAGGTTGCTTAGATGTACCATATTATGTACTAGACTAGATGAAAAAAATAAGATATTTTGTATTAGTATATTAAATTTATTTTAGTTCATTCCAAGAGTAGAGATTAATTAAACTATCCTCATTTTATTATTAACATTAAAAATAATAAACAAAATATATTTCTTACCATAGAAGTCATGTATGTTAGTTCACAAGCCACATTTTAACAATGTGAAAATTCATGAGAATAAATACTGGGATTCTCTTTGGAAATGTTTAAAGGCATATTTATGCATTGAAAAAAGTATCAACATTACATACAACCATGAAACTCATGATTATAACATATTTTACTTCAAATTTTTGAATGAAAATGAATAAATTATAAGATTTAAAGCTAGAACACAATGGAAGCCTTAATAAAAAGTATTATAAAAATTGGAAGAGAGACGTAATTAACACTTTCATTTGGAGGAGATAACAAGGATAAACCAAAATATAAATATCATCATCACAAAAGGTCTACCTCTACATTCTCTATTCTCTTCTTTTTTAGTTTCTTCCATTTCACACATTAAGACAACTTAAGTAAGGGAACAATTTCCACATCCCTTGTTTGTATTGGAAGAGATACTTTGGAAAAAAATTATATTTAATAAAATATCCATTAAATTTTATTATTAAGTATCCCCATCTTATATTGTATCTATATATTATATGTTTTTCACTCTTGTAAGATCTATGCCAATTTCAACTTCTTAAGACACCTATATATTTATTACTTCTCCTTTTTATGTTTTTGCACTAGTCTCTCTTGATTAAACTCCTAACCATTATAGTGTCTAAATTTTCACATATTTATAAAATGCATGGTTTAATGACCCCTACTACTCAAAGCATTCAAATTAGAAGTGCCACTACCCAAACTAATAGTAAAGTTCTTTATCAATTATAGTTTTTCAAACTTCATTTTCAATTATAATTTTTCAAACTTCTTTTTCAATTATAATTGTTCAAATTACTAATCAAATATATTCATAGATTAGAATATCTATGTCAATAATCCATGTAATTGATCATATTACCTCTATCAATAACACATAGAGAGATCCACTCATTACTCCTATCAATAAATAATTCAATTGAATATGAGGTATAGTTGTTCCAATATCTAAAATTTCACATGTTTCAATACTCCTCTCACTTGATCTTAATATGTCCATTTATTTATAGATGGTAATGACTATTATTCCATGTTTAAATTACCATTTAATCAAAAGATAGAATACCAATCCCATGCCTACATGAATCCCATAATACCTAAAAAAAATATCAGAGAATGGTGGCCTCTAACATTTCCTTCAGTTCATCTTCGACATTCACTACAGCTCCTCCCACACATATTTCCACTTCGTCCACCTCACAAGCTTCAAATTCCATTTTTATTGTTGCATGTAAACAGATCCAACTCCAAATAGAATAGAATCCATCCAAATAAAGAAGTCTCAAAGTCAAAAAAAATTGTGTATTTTGGAGATATTGACATACAATAAAAGTTTGTAAATAGCATTGGAAAGTTGAAGAGATATATAAAACCCAAGTTCACACAAGATGATAACCCTATACTACTTAAAATTGAGGAAGAATTTGTTTTTCACTAATTTAAAAAACTAAGAGAGACTGGATGAAAATAATCTATTGAAGAGCATGTTTTTATGGTGAAAGTCTCCACTAAGATGATTGAGAAATAAATGGAAAAACGGAAGTGTCAAGTGAGGACACTTGAATCACTAGTAAACACAACATTTTTTAATCGATTTTATAGGTAAAGTTGAGAGTGCCATATCAATATTATTTTAGATATTGATATAACTCATTTATACTTTTTTTTTTAAATGTGGTGTACTACATTAAATTATGTTTGAACAATTGAATAAAAATAAAATTATAAAAATGGATTAAAAACCCAAGGAACATGGTTGTGATAATTAAGAATGGAAAATTTTAACATTTTAATGTAGTGCCATTATATGACCTCAATTTATATCAAAATTTTATTGTAAAGTTTAGAACTTATGTATGAGAGTGGTTAAGAGACATGAAGGCCACAGTAAAACCTTTGGAAGAGAAAAAGACTTAACATTTTCTGCCTATAAAACCCTTGGAAGAGAAAAAGACATAACATTTTCCGCCTATAAAACCCTTGGAAGAGAAAAACACTTGACATTTTCGCCTAATTAATGAAGCCAATTTATTGTTGAGATGGGAAGGTTGGCTTATAGCTAGTCAGGAATTCAAGGTACATATTATTTTAGCTCAGGATTAAATTTAGCATTGAGAATAAAGGTGACCAAGGTTAACAGGGAAGGATCTCCGACGGTTATTAATTTAGCCACAGAAAGCCATAAAAATTATCAATAATTTTAGTGTCGTAAAGGGAAACCTTAATAATCCATTGTCGAACCATGCTGAGTTTTTGACATGAGGATAGTGTTACCCCGCACCTCACCTGTTAATATTCAAATGATGGACCACGATGCTTTCCTAATTTACAAAGCTTTGGAGTAGCAAGAAGCAAAATAAGGTTGGGCGAAAATATTCCTTAATTATTTCCAATAGTGTAGATATGGCTTGTCTCTATGAGCTCGGAAATCAGGAACCTGTTGTGTTATCGGATTTAGTCTCCTCTCTCCTTTGATGCAATTTATTTTCCAGGAACTCTTTCTTTGATAGTGTGCATTGGACCATGCGTTATATATAAACATTTATGGTAAAAATTGTAAAATATAAATATTTTAATTGAAAACATTTGGTAGATTCGAATTAAAATAGATGTTCATGATCCTTCTATTATTTTTGCTTAAATTTCAGTATTCGTATTTTATATAATCGATATTTCATGATTACGGTATGAATATTGATCGTTTTATTATTTAGGTTAAGATATTAATATAATTGGTGTATTTAGTTAAATGTATTATTCTAGTCACTAAATATGGATGTGTTGCTTTTACCAATTTTGTGTAGTGATTCATCATACAAATGTGATGTTATTGAGATTACATTTATTATAAATATTTCGTTAACACTTTTTATGATATATTTATAGTTTGAGAATATATTAAGTTATAAAAAAATAGGTATAAAATAATTTAATTCGGAAATAGTTCAATCAATCAAGATTATATTAGTGAAATTTAGAAGAGCTTTCTATCTATTTTAATTTTTTTCTTTTTTGCACATTGTTTTTATTATATTTTTATTTAGTATTTAGGTGTCATTTGATAGAGTAGGTTATTTAACTTAGTTCGTGTTTTTTAAGTGCTTTACTTAGTTAAGTATTATTTATTTATTTTATCCACTTATATCTAGATATTAAATATTTTTGTATTTAGGTATAGTGAGTTTCTATCCCTAATTTATCTCATATATTGATCTTATGACTATGATTTATCTTCCTTACTTATATATGCAATGCACTTTCGTTGTACTTATACGAATATTTTTACATGTATATTATTTGATATTGCTCTTTGTTCTATATATTAAGTTACATGTTTATACATTCATATTTTGTTTGTGATATTCTTTTGTTAACACCTGAGATCTCTATGGCTTTGAATGCTTTATTTTTCATTCCTTTCATGGTATCAAAGCAATAGGTTTTGTAGTGATCTATTTGTGATATTTTTACAAATTTTTATATCTAGATGAAAAATAAACATCACCACCATAATATGTCAACCCCTAGATCGGTTGTAAATATGAACTAATTTTGTGAAAGTTATTTTTTGCAATTTTGGAGGGTTTGAAGGTAAATTTTTAAGTTTCAAGCATATTTATATTATTTAGTGGTATAAGTGTAAAATAATATGAGTTTTACTAAGTTTTTAAAAAAATTGAGTCATCTTTTTTACTTTTAAAGGAAGTCATACCAATTTGTACAAATCAAAGATTTATGTATATAGATTTTTTGTAGGTATTTTTTGTTTCTATCTAATGATTCATTTATAATTTTTAGTTTATACATTCCCTAATTGGAATATACATACTACATAGTGACCCACCTTCTAATTTATGGGTATGAATTTACTCGTAACATGAGGAACTAACTGTTACTTTTTAGGCTTGACCTGCACCCATATGATGTACATGTTGACTTCACCTAGTGTTTCTACTAGTTTACTATGTTTAATACACTATAATTGTTACTAAATACATAATATAAATTATATATGACCCATATCCACATAAGCTATGGAGAAAACATTGGCTTGTGAGAGCACGTGAAATTCAAACTAGAAAGGTGTGGCACTATTCTTATGTAATATATAATTTTCTTAGGTGATGTCACTCTGACATTAATGAAATTAATTAAGAGGGGGGATCACTCATCCTTAGTCAACCCCTTGGTCATAATATATGGTAATGTTGGTGGGGCTTAATTTTTTATTCCTACTAGTGGGGGTTTAAGTCCCAAGCTCATTTGTTTTAAAATCTCTCAAAGAATTTTTTTTAATGGTTTAAATTTTGTATACTTTTTCATTCACCCATCTGTGACTAGAAAATTTTAATCACTATAAATTTTAATAATTAACTTTAAATAGAGTGCCATTTTATATAAAGCGTATGTTTTTCTATACCTTATCTACTGGTGTCATTTATCTTATAAAACACATTCAATTATAAATTGTCAAATTTGGAGACACTTAATAAAATAGTCTTTTAGGGGGTTGCCTTAGTTATAAATTGGGCACACTTTTTGCATTCTCTTTCTCTGTTGTAATTTTAGAATGGATTATTCTACATTAGATCAGTGTGAGACATTAACGACACATAATTATGACACATATAGACCGAGAATGGAAACATTCACTAAACATAAAAATTATGAGCGTTAATAACCAAAACACAACTAGTGTTCACTAGAGAATATAAAAATATCAAAACTAATGTAAATTTAATGAGTATATGGGTTTGATAGGTACTTATATAAGTTACAGTATTTTACTTAATTTGGAAGTATGTGAATGTCTTTATAAATTCAAATATGGGCAAAATTGAAGGATTTATTTGGTAAGGTAGATCACATGAGAGACATGCAGCTTGAAGTAAAGATCACTCCTCTCAATCATGAATATTTTTCATACACTATAGACTATCTTACTAATTCAAGAACACATTGACACAATTGAAGGGGAGTGGAAGAGATTATAAATATGAAGAATGTGTTTACGTAATTTTATTGAAGTTGAAAGGTTCATTCCAAATCTTTGATTCTACCTTTTTCTCTATAATGGATACCTTGGGTGCCACAATCAAAATATCTAATTTGTAATTGTTTTATGAAATACTTACTAGGTAAAAATCCATATTGTCTATCCTTGAGTGTTCCATCTCTAAAAAGGCAAGGGAAAGGACAAATAAAAAGTAAACCCAAAACCATTCCTTCTCCATCTAAAATTGCCACTAAACCTAAAGATAATAACTCTTAACCCAAGGAGTCTTCTAAATCCAAAAATAAGTCTAGTCTTTCATGTTCCTTTTGTGGAGAGATAGTCGTGTAGAAACTAGGTGTTTGAAGAGAATGCATGCCTTAAAGTATGTACTCAAAAAATAAAATATCTTTATCTCCACTTCACCTCCTTCCAACTAGCATGAAAACACACTCAATCATGTTGGAACATCTCAGTCGCCTATTACAGACAATCATGTTATGTATTTTTGTACTTGACTCTACATAACTTATTTTATGAAGTCTTTTGTATCTCTTAGATTGAGTTATAGTTATAAAATTGAGGTTGTATAATCTTACTTTATTTATGCTAATGGAAATGGTGACATACAAATCACTAGTGGATGCATCAATCATGAATTATATGTTCCTAACATCACTACAAATTTACTTTATGTTTATTAGATTTGTTATTATGGTCAGGATAGGACAATGACTTTCACACCACATGGAAATAAAATTTGGACCATGTTGGATCCTCATTCACTTTTGGCACAAGGTGTTGTTGATCATAATTATATACTATGTCACATGGAGGGTTTTTATGGCATTTATTCTATAGGGTTATGCTAAGTTTCTCATGTTGATTATGAAAGTAGGATTTGATTTGAGAGAATTGGACAAATTAGTTGGAGAAGAAGGAGGAGAAGGAGAAGAGGAAGAGGAGGAAGAAGAGGAAGAAGGAGGAGAAGGAGAAGAAGGAGAAGAAGGAGAAGGAGAAGTAGAAGAAGGAGAAGG